>JAZKJV010003706.1:0-216939 GCA_037367405.1 Ottelia alismoides | reverse complement strand
TAGACAGAAATCATCAATCGACAGCAATCATCAATCATTGACATTTAATCAGAATTTAGACTACTACGGATGTTTAGGAGAAGCTAGTGGACGTGTTGGGAACTTAGGTAGGATGCATTATACTCCATTGCATGCCTACGAAGGCACCCCAACCCTATAGTATTCTTCATGCCTTAGAGTCATAGTGTGAGGTCACACTCAGAACAAGACCACGGACTATCTCAACATGCGTCATAAGTAATAAAATTATAATAATCTTCATATGGATCATATAATTAATATATGAAATGTATATATGAAAAGCTAAGGGGTGATGGGTGAACAGGGGATATACATAGAAAACTGCTTGAAAACCCAATTTTATGCAAGTAGCTTATTAAATTAACACGTCAACACCTATCTACTTGCTTTCTTTGAAACCATTGAATTACCTATTATTTTTAGGGATTTTTACACCTATAACCCTGAGGAATTTCGCAATAACATTCATAACCCTGCATAATCGCGAATTACATGAGAAACCCCGAGTAATGCTTAACTCTTACATGACATAACCCTATGTTATGTTCTGTTTAGGGTACCCGTTATATTTGACGGTTTCCGTTGAAAACGTTCATTCTTATTTGCAAAATATGCCATCAACTGTTCCCCCACCCCCCCCCCCCCACTCATCTCCCTGGTTTGACCGACCACCTTTGCACCACCCCTCTGTCCGGTTTGACCGACCGCCTCTGCACCCCCCTCCCCCGACAGCGATGAGCTCTCCTCCCCCCACGCGATCTACTCCCCCCCCCCCCCCTACGTCGACGTCAAGTTCCCTCGTCAACCACCTCCCCTTCCTGCTCGATCGCGTGTTCCTCCCCTGCTCACCCCCCCCCCACGGCAGAGCTCAAAGCCCCCCTCCCCCCCCTCCCTCACGACCCTCCTCGGCAGAGCTTAGAGCCCCCCCCCTCCCCCGATCGACCCTGAGCTCAGAGCCCCCTCCCCTGATCGACCCTCCGCGACAAAGCTGAGAGCCCCCCCCCCCCCCCAGTCCAGCAGAGATCCTTCCCGAAGACGTCGACCTCTGCAACCCCCACACATCTCGGCCTCGAAGACCTTCGACCGCAAGCTTCCCCCCCGTCGCAGGCTTCCATGACTGCCCCCTTCCACCCCCCCCCCCCCCCCGTCCCGCAGAGCTCCTTCTCGAAGACGTCGACCTCTGCAACCCCCACGCACCTCGGCCTCGAAGATTTCGACCGCAGGCTTCCATGACTACCCCCCCCCCACGCCGCCGGTCAGAGCCCTCCCCCCCTCGCGCTGCCGGTCAGAGCTCAGAGCCCCCCCCATGTGTCGCCGGTCAGAGCTCAGAGCCCCCCTCCCCACACAGCTCCTTCCCAAGACTTCGACCTCTGCAACCCCCACATACCTCGGCCTCGAAGACTTCGCCGGTAGTCTTCCCCCCGCCGTAGGCTTCCATGGCTGCCCCCCCCGTCCCGCAACCCCCTGGCAAGCTCCCAACTCTTCGACCATGACTCCCCCCCATCGCAGGCTTCTGCTTCGCTGACAAGGATTGTCGGTGCGCCTCCCTTCATGAACTTCCGGCTCGCCGTCAACGATTGTCCGCACCTACGCAACCCCTCCCCTTGCAGTCCCTGCAAACCCCGGCGCGTTGACCCTGCAAGCTCCTCGCACCTCTGCAACCCCCTCACCCGCCGTGGAACCGCCTTGGTGCAGGTGCAGCCTGCAAGTCCTCCTCACCCCCCGCACCGCCTGTAAGCAACCCCCCCTCCCCGTTGACCAAAGTCACGTTTGTTGCAGCTGCCGCCTGAAGAGAAAAGCATGAGATAATTATTTAGGTTATTATCAGCCGTTAGATGGTTGATTGGTTAGATTAACTCAATCATCTGGTTGAGTTGATGGAGTAAAGTAACAGAAGGTTATGGATGTAAGACGGCACACTTATTCAGGGTTCTGGACGTAATTCACGATTATGCAGGGTTATGAATGTTATTGCGAAATTACTCAAGGTTATGGGTGTAAAAATCCCTTATTTTTAATATGTTGGATTGTATTCAACCTTTGTTGATATTTCTCTTGTTCACAACATGTATGGTAGGCAAAGTGTCTGCATCATATTAGATTGACAGCTGGACGTTGAGATTCCGCAGTTTTCGTTACAGTACACATAATTATAATTTTTGTAGAAGATAATGTAAATGCTTTTCTTTCTCTTCTGTTACATTTTGGGATACATGTACATATGCAATTTTTTTGTTACATGCAATTGTATATGGAAATTAATGTAATGTGAATTGGTGATACTTGTTAGCTATGTGGTTGTTTAAATTATTGTGAGTGTCATTCGTAACGCGAAAAAATTTCCCTCACTTTCAGGTGACTAATGCTATCGATATCGAAAATAATACTGCGAATGCCGTGTAAATGGGTAACCCAGATTCGCAGGCATCACAGATTGGTATCAGAACAGTGCTACCCCGCTACACACATTCGCATTATAAAATTCCAATCGCATTAAGTTCTCGGATAGCGACAATCCTCCGACTTGTCACAAGTCCGGAAATATGACATTCAAATAAAATAACTACATGTCACCAATTACAATTAATTTTCATATAGTGTCCCAAGAAGAGAAAAGTACATGTGGAAATATCAACGAACGTCAACTATTATGATGAATAATATTGGCTTATGCAGAACCATGACGTCCAGAGCTGGCCAGGATATGGTAGATCGTTTGGAGTGCATCCTGACTGCCCTCACAGACCTCCAACAGGAGCAGACCACTATGCGAGATCAGCATGACCATATATTAACCCAACAGACGGAGATTGCTGATAGACAGACCAATACCGAGATGAGGTTCGAGGAGCTCTCTGATTTCACTTACCATCCATCTCAGGCATGGAAGGCCATGTCGCGATATATCGGCGATATATCGTCGATATATCGATATCGACATGGGACCGATATCGAAATCGATATATCGATATATCCGATTTTCAAGCATTTCCTTCAGAAAGATTCCTAGATATAGTGATATATCGGCGATATATCGATATCGACACGATATCGATATCGATATTTCCTTCCATGATCTCAGGATGGAAAAAGAAAGGATCAACTCCAATCTGTAGAGGTTCAGCAGCCTCAGTTCGATGATCCACATGAGGAGATACCAGTACATGGATCTGAGGATGGAGATTACGGCAGGGAGCAGAACCTTGTACTCTTTGCATATGAGGACACATACGAGCACTCTGCCATTCACAGGCATCGATCGATTTTCACTTCCTATCAGTGAGCCAATGTGCCCATGTTCGAGAGATGGTGGGAGGCAACAGTTTCCGAGTTGGGACGTGAGCCCACATGGGACAATTTTGAGACAAGATTCAAATCCCACTTCTTTTCTGGGAAGTGGAAGGAGTCCCAGCGCCGACTATTCACAGAGCTCAAACAGGGGCGGATGACACTAGACCATTGTTTTTAAAAAACGCACCTCGAGGTGTTGAGGCGTACGCCTCGAGGCGTGTTTCAAAGAAAAACACCTCTAGGATATAGCATCATGCAGCCTTAGTGAGGTGTGCGCCTCGAGGCTTATGAGGCGCTGCCTCATGTATGAGCTGATTTTATTTTTTTCTACAATATTTTTTCTTTTCTTTTTGATTGTGAGCTCTTCATCTTCTTAGACAAGTATTTCCAAGTCATTAAGCTCACAATTCACTAAAATGCATTTTTTTAGTTTATTAACATATTAAGCTTATTTTTACTTTCTTATGCATGTTCTTTATAAATCAACATGAACAAAAAAATTGAGTCTTGAGTCCTTAAATCTAGTGCCTCTACTCTTTAGTATGAATCAAGCATAAATGCTTTCATTATTAAAATATTTGGATGCAAGTCTCCTACTTTGACCTAAATTTATAAAAGTATATTTTTGTAAGCATGTCTCATCTTTTCTTCTATTCAATCGGGACTAAATCAATACACATCAAAGCACGCATGAACAAAGATGGTCATAACATGCAATATTTAAGTATGGTAAAGTAAAAAGTGATAACGGATTCACTGCTTACTCTCTTATCATTCTCAATTGAATGATACACATATCTAACCTAATTTTGAAAATGATGTATTATATCTAAGTCCCTTTAGTTAAATTTTATTCAAAACTTTAAATTTTACGAAGAGTTGCCCATTATTGTGCTTGCATATCCATATTTACTTGACTCCTTACAGATTTAGAGTCAAAAAAACGAGTGTTATATAACAACTTAGATGTTTAAACCATGATGTTAGCCTTGAAATGTCATGGAGTTATATATTTAATCATAACTATTTAATTTCTAGAATTTGAATATTGTTATTACGATTAATTATTATGTTTTATGAAATTGTTTCTTTCACGAGTGAGCCTTACGCCTTGATACGCCTCGAGGCATCCAAAAAAATAGTGTTATATAACAACTTGGATGTTTAAACCATGATGTTAGCCTTGAAATATCATGGAGTTGTGTATTTAATCATAACTACTTAATTTCTAGACCTTGAAAATTGTAATTACGATTAATTATTATGTTTTATGAAAAAACTTCTTTCACGAGTGAGCCTTACGCCTCGATACACCTCGAGGCTTATGCCTCAAGGTAGTATTGAGAAAACACCTCGATACGCGTCGCACTTTTTAAAACCTTGCACTAGACAGTACTTTGTTCGCTACACCGAGTTATCGCGAGACACACCAGCAGTCGTTGTTTTTCTATATGAGAAATGGAGAAGTTCATCAGAGAGATGTGGGAAGAGGTGCAGGAGAAGATGGCTGAACTACGTATCCCTTCTATCTCTGGGGCTACTGATGCAGCGGAGAAGTTTGAGGACATCAGAGAGAGACGATTTGGGAGTTAGTCTAGAGTCGTACCCACACCATAGTGATCATTTGGACCAATTTGGCGACTATTTCAGCAGCAAAGATCAGCCTGGCGGTTTCATCCTTCAGGATCAGCATTTTCAGGTGATGCTCGCTCATCTCCCAGCAACTACTTTAAGAGGAGCACTTGCCAGACGTGGCACTAGTTCAACTCGACTATTTGGGTCGCAGAGAGTGGACAGACCCTCGACAGCACGACTACTACGCTTACCCAGTCAGGCCGATGTTTCTTGTGCAACCAGGCTTCTGGTGAGCTTCGACCGCAGCCACAGCCTTCACAACCACAGACACAGTCTACTAGGAGTTTCCGTGGTAGGAACTCCAACTTCAAGAGGCCGCAGAGATAGATACAGAGTGTGACCGGTTCGAGCACGACACCAGTTAGACAGAGGGATAGTTACACGTCGTGACTGAAGAGCAGGCACGATCAGCGGCTACGGTGGTGAAAGGTATAGTCTCAATCCTTAGCCAACCTTTCCATGTTTTGTTTGATTCTGGAGCAATGCATTCCTTTATTGCTTCGAGGTTACTAGCTTCATTAGGTAGATTTATATAGGCCATATATCCTCCTTATCACATCCATGGGCCAGGTGACCAATTGTTTGTCATTTCACTGATAGTCAAAAACCTACCAGTACTAATTGGCGGTCACGAGATAATCGTAGATTGTCTGCTACTACAGCTTGACGAGTTTAATTTGATTTTAGGCATGGATTGGTTTTTAGCAAGGTTCAGGAGAGCGGTATGCGTATGCGTTCGAATAGGTCACTGAATAGCGCTTAAGCGGTATGCGGGGGCATATGCAGGGTATATGTGGTTTTACGCGGTTTCCTAATTTTTTATTAAAAAATAAATAAATATATACAAAAGTGACTACAATAAAACTAAATTTATGTATAATTGTGATCCAACAGAAGATCTAAGAAAAATAACTTTCATATAGAGTTCAAAATAATCTCTATAATCAAATATCAGTACTTCGATAGAACGGTTAGCACATAAAATAATTGACAACAATCAACAAAATATAAAATTTAGCACATAAAATGCCTCTATTGTTGAATATAATGTCATTTATCTCTGTCGTTATATTTATAATTAATCCTCCATCAAAAGTACCAAACTTTACATATAATATATTGCATTCATAATAACTATTATTTGACTAAATTAGTTTGCTCAATTATTCGTACATTATTCTTTTTCTTCCTTGTGTGTTTACTCCAATCTCGCAGTACAACTACTTTGACGATGGATTTAAATGGTTGTGGAATGCTTGGTTGGCATACATGCAAAAGCAAGGAAAAAGTGGCACAAATAACACAATAAAAACGTGACACAAATTAAAAAAATAAAAAATAAAAAAATAAAACATGTCTGTAGCCGCACAGCCCGCATATGTGGCCCACATAAGCGCACAAGGCGCATAATGGGGGGCTTCAGGAAAGCGGTGCGCTGAGGGCACCGCATACGCATATGCGGCCGCACAGGCCGCTTTCGTGAACATTGTTTATTAGCCCACCATGCTCTTGTTGACTGCTTTAGGAAGACGGTTGTCTTCAGGATTACAGATTTACCGAGTTCACCTTTGAGGGTACATTACATGACTTCAAAATGGAGTACATCTCAGTGCTAAGAGCTTAGAGACTTGTTGATCAGGGATGTGATTCACAAACTTGCAAAAGTCGGCTGACTATGCCGACTAGTCGGGTCGGGGGGTAGCCGACTCGACTAGGCCTAGTCGACCATTAGTCGGTCCACCCGACTAGTCGGCCTAGTCGGCCGACTAATCGGCCGACTTTTACAATAACCTTTTTTTATTTTTTAGTTTTTCACTTTTTTTAAAGCGAACATATTCTAATATGCTTAATGTTATATATAAAGTCAATTACTTCTTTTGTTTCATTATGATGGCATATAAAATATACAAATATATATATATAAGAATAGGATATCTTTCAAATGGGACATGGTCCTTCCATCCTTAAGGAAGGCCAATTATATTGTCCGTTGGATCTTTACAATCTTTCCGTCCACGGTTGAAAAGAAAACCACCTTATAAATTCAAAACCACTTATCTTATGAGTGTCACACCATCTAAAAATAGAATTAGTTTTTTCATAGGCAACAGATCTACGGATATTATGCACAATATAATTTCCGAAATTAACTATTACGAGTCCATCATATCAATATTTCATTCCAGATGACGATACATAATATTAATGTATAGCATCTACGTACTACATTTGTATCTTAAAATATTTTAATATTAATGTATTGATACATAATATCAATATTTCATTCCTGGTGACGATACATAATATTAATGTATAGTATCATATCAATATTTTAAAAACAGCAGTTGCTTAGTAGAAGGACAATTTCTTTTGTATTTCATAATAATAATGTATAGCATCTACTACTACAATTGTATATTAAAATATTATTTTATATAATACATACGTCTAATTATATACCAAATCCACCCATTTCAAGTATCTTTTCTACCCTCTCTAACTAAATTACCTTTTTGACAAAATGTCATCATTAAACATCCCATAAATTTAGGAACTAATAGTTAAATCCCTTCCTTAAAAATAGCAACAGTTTTGTACGGAAGTATTTTATTTTGTACAATATCTTCCTAACATCTCAGAATCATGTCTCGCTTTTGTATTTTAAAATTTATTTTTGTAGAATATGTATCTTCTTTTGTATACCAAATCCCACATTCTTAACTCATTGTGTCATATTTTTATTTGCGAAATGTCCTTATTAGACCTCCCATAAATTTAGGAATCGACGGTTATTGCAAATCCGGTTTTGTATAATAGGGTGGTTTTAATCACATCCGTTGAAAGTGGATCTAATGGTCAGATTGTTTGGCCTTCCTTAGAAATGGAAGGACCATGTCTCATTTGAAAAGCCCCCTATAAGAATATATGTATAAAAATGATTTATATATTTAAGATAATTAAAAAAATTCAAAACCAACTAATGACCGACTAATTCCGATTAGTCTCTCGACTGCCGACCTTAATAGGCGACCCCGTCGACCGAGTACCGACTACTGCTTTCTGCAACCATGGCCTCAAATTTTAGCGAAATTCGGTCGAATTTCTGTTGAATATCGATATCCAGTCGAAATCGAAATTCGACCGAAATGACTGAAATGACCGAAATATGGGGAACCTAGTACAAAAAATGACCGAAATGACCGAAATTTCGGTCGAAATTCCACCGAAATTCCATCGAAATTCTGTTTTGGTCGATACCGAAATGGTGACCGAAACCGACATTTAAGGCCTTGTCTGCAACCTTGGTGATTCATATTTAGCATTTGTTCGAGAGATATCCGATAAAGAGTCGCTGACTCAAGGCATCAGAGTAATATCACAATACCTAGATGTATTTCCTGATGAGTTACCAGGGTTACCTCCTGAGAGAGAGATTGAGCTCGAGATCACATTATTACCCGATACACAGCCGATCTCGATGGCTCCTTACCGTATGGCACCAGCTGAGTTGAGAGAGCTGAAGGTACAGTTGCAAGAGTTACTTGACTTGGATTTTGTGAGGCTGAGCACTTCACCTTGGGGTGCTCCCGTTCTTTTTGTGAGGAAGAAGGATGGATCGATGAGATTGTGCATTGATTACAAGCAGCTGAACAAGAGAACGGTGAAGAATTGTTATCCTCTGCCACACATCGATGACTTATCTGATTAGCTACAGGGATTCGGTATTCTCAAAGATCGATCTTCGATCAGCTACCATCAGATGAGGATTCGAAAGTCAGATATTGTGAAAATAGCTTTCAAGACTCGATATGGGCACTATGAGTTTGTGGTGATGCCATTTGGGCTCACCAATGCCCATGCAACATACATGGACACGATGAACAGGATCTTCCGTCCATACTTGGACAAGTTTGTGGTGGTATTCATTGATGATGTGTTGATATATTATTGAAATGAATGGGATCATGTGAATGATTTGAGGATTGTTCTGGATACATTGCGAGAGCACAAGTTATATGCCAAGCTGAGCAAGTGCAAGTCCTGGTTATCTCAGGTCTCATTTCTTGGGCATGTCATTTCTGGAGTAGGTATCGCAGTTGATCCTGTGAAGATTGAGGCAGTCATGTCTTGTAAGCAGCTAAAGACAGTCACTCAGATTTGGAGCTTCCTTGGATTAGCGGGCTATACACTTCGCCAATGGATTTTCTCGAGTTGTTCTTCCCTTCCCACGATTGACACAGAAGGGAGTTCTTTCATTTGGGATGATTCATGCGAGCAGGCCTTCAGGACATTGAAGGAAAGATTGACGATTGCGCTCATTCTTGCACTTCCTTCAGGCACCCAAGATTATGCAGTCTGTACAAATACCTCGGGAGAAGGTTTAGGAGAGGTGTTGATGCAGCGATGTTACGTGACTGCTTATGCATCAAGTCAGTTGAGGCCGCGTGAGCGGAACTACCACCCATGACTTGGAGTTGGCGTCAGTTGTCTTCGCCTTGAAGATCTGGCGCCAATATCTTTATGGGGTGAGCTTTGAGATTTTCACGGATCACAAGAGCTTGAAGTACATCTTTGATCAGAAAGAGCCGAATATGAGACAGTGCAGGTAGCTTGAGCTGCTGAAGGATTACGACTGCACGATCTCTTACCACCCGGTAAGGGAAATGTGGTGGTTAATGCACTTAGCAGGAGAGCTCGTGCTGAGGGTACGGCAAACTGGTTATACACGTGTGATATGCTCGCAGCTTCGACCGATTGACATCCTCAGGAGAGTGCATCCATATCTACTGTCGTGCCTCCACGATTCAGTGGTCTTTGGGATCGCATAGTAAAAGGGCAGAGGTCAGATCCTTGGATCATATACAGATACATGCATGCCATAAAGGACGAATTTGATGATGTTTGCAGTGACAGAATCCATTTTGTGGAAAGCTGACAAGGTCGTTGTACGCAACGATGAGCAGTTATGTAGAGATAATCTTGATGAGGCACACAGTTCACGATTGTATATTCATCCTGGCAGCACAAAGATGTATCGTAATATGCGCCAAGATTTCTGGTGGGACGGGATGAAGCGTGATGTGGCAAATCATGTTAGCAGATACTTGACATGTCAGATGGTCAAGGTTAAGCATAGGAGACCGTCAGGGTTATTGCAGTATCTCTCCATTTCCGATTGGATGTAGGAGATTATTTCTATGGATTTTGTCACAGGACTGTCGAGGACACCAGGTGGCCATGATGCTATTTGGGTCATCGTTGACAGGTTGACCAAGTCAACCCATTTCATACATGTCAGCATGACCTACACTCCATCTAGATTGGTCGAGCTATATGTGCAGAACATTACCAGGCTCCATGGTATACCACGTGAAGTAGTGTCTGACAGAGACTCGAGGTTTACATCGCACTATTGGCACCAATTCAGTCATCACTATAGACAGAGTTGAAGATGAGTTCTACATGCCATCCGCAGACCAACGGACAGCGCGATTGCACCATTCAGACCCTTGAGGATTTGCTACGTGCATGCACTCTAGAGTGGAAAGGGTCTTAGAAGGACCACTTGTTATTGTTGAGTTCACGTACAATAACAATCATAATTCCAGTATCGATGTTATATAATGCGGAAGCGTGTCAGAGAAAAATAGGATAAAATATTGTGGAACACGGAATTTAACGTGAAATCGTACGCCCTAAGGAGCGGGATGAAACCACGGGAGAACGCCTGAAAGGGTTGATTGCTCATTTGGGGTTTATGTATAAAGGTTTTACTCCCTAAAAATTACAGAAATTGTAAATTTGTAAACCAGAATTTAAGATCAAATTATGGCTCTAGATCTTGGATTTTAAAAGATCAAATTTTGGAATGGAATGTATATAATTAGCTTAAAAATTCAGACCATTGTTAAGCTATTTTATGCCCTTAATTTCATGATAAATACGATGAAAATATGAGATTTTACACATAATTTCAGACCACTATATGTTACAGTTTTTATGCTTAAAAAGATGGTAATTTGGTATCTTAAAAGATGAAATTTAGGAGAGAATTTCATGCATGTTGTATAAAATTCGGATAATTATATGCTATTGTTTTATGCCTTAAAAATATGAAGAATTGAGGTTCAAGTTGGCATGAATATGATCAGAAAATTAGACCATAATTAGCCATTGTTTTCATGGCTAAAATTTAGAGATTTGGGGGAGATTTACGTATGATGGGAGTCTAGTTTTTTAGAACCTTAATTAGTTATATGTTACATGTTGAAAGATGAGAAAACTGGGGATGAATTAGCATGAAATGAAGCCTCATTTCAGACCACTAATTAGTTATAGTTCATAAGCTTGAAAGATGAGAAATTTGTGGATAAATTAGTATGCAATTAAGTTCAAATTCAAGACCTATTAATGGGTTTAAGAAATCATGTTTTAAAAAGGGGAAGAAGCTAGATGTCTTAGCATGAAATCAACTCAGATCTTAGATCACCAATTAGTTCAAGGATCCTTGAGTTAAAAAGATGAAACATGAGAGAGTTAGCATGTAATTTGCCTAAAAAGAAAAATTAGTATTTAGTCTAAGTATCATGAACTTATAGAAGAAATTTGAAATATACATTAGAATATTAATACCTTCTCCTATAAAGTCAACAAACGATTTCCTACGATCATTATGACTATCAATCCTCAATCAATTTATCCTTGAGTATCATCTGCTAATATAGATCACTATTGATAAAATTATGGACAAAAGACGCAGATCTGTACAGTCAACCACAGAAAGGATTGATAAATAAATGAATAGTCAAGCAAGTGAAAATGTTGAGAATCATTGATGACTGTTAACTAATAGTGTCGGTTATGGTGACCCTTACACTTGATCGTGTCAGGGCGTGGTGACCCTCAGCTAGGCAGAAGATAAGAAGTCCAGTTAGGGCAGCGGCCGCCTATGCGCGGGTTTAGGATCCCGGACTTTTTTATGGTTTTTACGCGAGCTTGCAATGTTTTTACGCTTCGTTGGGATCTAGGTTTTTGACCAGTTCCGCTGACCAGTTTCAGTAGGGTGCCTAGACAGGAAGACGCTTGATTGATTTCTTGCGCTCTTTTTGCATGAACCGATCGAGCCGATTTTCTGGAGTGACTCAATCTGGAGTCTCTCTCACCCATCTCAAGGGCGTAGTTTTGGAGTGTGCCTAGCCCTCTCCTAGATCGTGCTTCCTCTGGGAGGGCGAGATGGAAGAGTCTCTTAGGAGGCTTTCTCATCGCTTGAGTTTTGGTTATTGTTCCGCCAATAGGTCTTGGCGAGGAAAAGGTCATGGTTAGCTGGAGTTGAGGCTGGTTACAGATGAGTTTGGTTATAGTTGAATTGGTATTGTTCTTGAGGATGATTACTGTTCTGCCAATAGTTCCTGGCGAGGAAAAAATCATGAGACAGAAATCATCAATCGACATCAATCATAAATCAATGACATTTAATTAGAATTTAGAACTACTACTACGGATGTTATGAGAAGTTAGTGGACGTGTTGGGAACTTAGTTAGGATGCAATATACTCCACTGCATGTCTACGATGGCACCCCAATCATAAGGTATTCTTCACGCCTTAGAGTCACAGTGTGAGGTCACACTCAGATCAAGACTACATACTATCCACTAAACTTTAGAATTTGATATAGACAAAGATCAAATCAGGAACTCATCATCTACAATCCTAAGATCCATCAACATGAGTTATAAGTAATAAAAAGATAATAAGCTACATATCGATCATATAATTAATATATGAAATGTATATATGGAAAGTTAAGGGGTGGTGGGTGAATAGGGGATATACATAGAAAATAGCTTGAAAACCTACTTTTATGCAAGTAGCTTATTAAATTTACAAGTCAACACCTATCTACTTGCTTTCTTTTGAAACCACTGAATTACCTATTATTTTTAATATGATGGATTGTATTCAACCTTTGTCTTGTTCCCAACATGTATAGCAGGCACGACGCCTGCATCACAGTAGATTGACAGCTGGACATTGAGATTCCGCAGTTTCTGTTACGGTACACATGATTATAGTTTTTGTACAAGATAATAATGTAAATGTTTTCTTTCTCTTATGTTACATTTTGGGATACATGTACATAATGCAAATTTTTTTGTTACATGTAATAGTATATGGAAATTAATGCAATGTGAATTGGTGATACTTGTTGTTAGTTATATAGTTTACATTATTGTGAATGTAATTCGAAACGCGAAAAAAAATTCCTCACTTTCAGGTGACCTAACGCGATCAATATCGAAAATAATTCTGTGAATGTTATGTAAACGAGTAACCCGAATCTGCAGGCATCACACTTGAGCTCGACCTTCGACTTTTTTGACTACATAAGGTTTCCTTATTAATGGCAGTTCCTCCTTCCCTTACTTCTTTCTTTTCTTTTAGAAATAAACAGGGAATGGATGCCCCGCTCTCATCTCTTGAGGGCTTACCCCATAGTCCCCCATTCATTTTTCTCGTCGATGGGCTTGGTTCGTCAAATAAATAATACTTAACAAAAAAATTGTAATCCAAATGTTAAGTGCTACCAACACAAGGATAGACCGCGAGGGGAAAAATATACAACAACAAAGCCTTTTCCCAAAACTAAGTAGGGATGGCTGCATGGATTTTTTGCCTCCATTCAGATATGTTTTTGGGTCATTCTCGGGCTTAAATCCAAATAACTAAGATCCCTTCATATAGTCTCATTCCAACACTTCTTGGGCCTTCCTCGCCCTCCCTTAACAAGCTCAGCATCTCAAATCTCGCATCTTCTTACCGGTGCATCAACCGACCTCATTTACAAATGGACAAACCATCTTAAGCAGTTTTCTTGTGTCTTGTCCTCTATCAGAGCTACATCAACTTCCCTTATAATCGTATCATTCGAAATACGATCTTTTCGGTCCACCTTAGCATTTTCATTTCTGCTAATTTGCACATGTATATGGTTCACAAGGCCAACATTCTGATCCATAGAGCATAGCAAGTCTCACGGCTGCTTTGTAATACTTTCCTTTGACTTTCCAATGGTTTTCTTATCACAAAGAACACGAGGGGGGAAATATAAGTATCAAAAATCTATTCCAATTCAATCCAATTTGTAATCTAGAGAATCGGATTGGTTTGGATTTGAATATTTAATGGATTCGATTGAGAAAAATTACAATCGTTAAGGATGGATTGGGCATGGATTAAGCTAAAATCCGATCCAATCTGATACATATGCACCCCTACCTGCAAGTTTGGGACAATGCTTCGTTGAAGGTGTCCATTAAACAGTTGCAACTCTTGGAGTTCGTGCTTCTTTTTCATAGCACGAGCAGTATTGTCGAAGGCATGTGGCGCTCGAAGACATTATAGGGTCCAAAACACACAAGGTGCTAGTCTCTCACTTAGGTGTCCGCTAAGACTAAAGAACACAAAGGTTGGGCAAAAAGCTCCATTTTTGCTTCAAGCACTTGCCTTGAGTGCTTAGAAACCTCATGTCAGACACTTACCAGGGTAACACCTGAGACAAGACACTTCACCTGAGGCAAGGCAAGGTACTCGATCCTCGCCTCACCATGCCTTTGCACTTTAGGCGCGCATAGACAATATTGAGCACAACCTTGCTCTCAGATCAGGTGTTGTCAATGGGAAGATTGAAGGATAACATAAACGAATCTTGAACGTTACGCAGTGCCTTGGTGGTTATATGGGTGCAACCGGGGGCGAACCCATAACTTCCATCCCTGGGGAATTTTTTTGTATGAAGCATTTTTCTTATAAGCAACAATAGCGGAGGACAGTTGCATCAGGTCCAAGGACGGGATCACATAGAAGGTCATCGAGCAACACCAACTTCTTGCAAATTCTCTGCCTTTAGCTGATGGGGGACCACAAAGTTCCCACATGGATGGGACATTACCGAGAATTGCAAGATTCAAATTGATGGGTCTTTGGGAGCATATCCTCATATTTTTTCCTATTAATGGGAAATTACTGTCATGCAATTTTTCCCAAGGGGTCGAGTGGATCATTACATGCACCCTAATTTTGGACAAACATATAACCCGATCGAGATTTTGTGATGATCGTCACCTGAATGTGGCCAAATCATAGGTGAGTATGGGGTTGTGTGGACTGGCATTTTATGGGATTACACTGGGCACTTCGACAGCTGCAACTGCGAGCACCATGTTCGATGAAGGCGGACATATATACAACAAAGCCTTTTCCCACAATTAAGTACGGTCAGCTACATGGATTTTTACCTCCATTCAAATCTATTTTGGGCCATTCTCGAGCATCTAAATGTTTGCTTAAATCCATGTTGAAAAAATCCAACTATCTTGAAGAAAAATCTTGAATAGTATTTTAAAAAAAAATAATATTAGGAATTTGTCTCCGACTAGTTTACGATGGTTTCGGCTACGTAACGTAACCCTCAATTTACCCGAGCTTGAGATCGGACATGGCTAAGTTGAGGCAGACATGTATCCAAGCTTACAAGGTTGTTTAGCGATGGTGATGGGGGTCCTCTGGAAGTGATTGGTATTCCCTTCAAAAGCTTCTGCTTTTGCATTTGTGTGTGAGCTAAACATTGGAATAACCCAACAACACCTATGGAGTACAAGATAGTTATGATTGCAGAGATTAAACCGTGTGCTAAAACAAGGCAAAATTGTGTGAATCTGAAAGTGGTTGCAGTAAGACTGGTTAATTCTAGGGTCACCTGTCCCAACATCTATGGATCCCAACGGAATGAAATCATGGTAAATGCATGGGGTGAAACCGATAATGATGTCGGCATTGTGGAGGTTGATATGATGGGGATTCATTGTAGGGGTCTTGTTTTCTGTCTTAGTAAAGGTGCTTTCTTAAAATATACATTGAAGGGGTTTTGCTTTCTTCCTTAATGAAGGTGCTTTCTTAAAATGTGGAATCCAAATTATATTCTTTTTCCTTTGATTGGTAAGGGCGATGAATTTTAAGTTTAATGCTTTCTATAATGTTAGCATGATGTTTAGTACTGTATTGTTCTCCCATGTGGTTTTTGATGACAAGTTACCTGAACTAAAATATCACTTAGTTTAAATCTGCATGGTTGTTATTTCTAGATTTTATATATATATATAGGAGAAACTTCAAATGAGGCAGGGTCTCACCATATATATGGGGAGCCACTCTCAATTTAGGCATCTTTCCAATATATTTTACAATTTCTTGTTTCATACATATAACAATAAATATTAAGACAACATGTATAGTGAAATAAAATTATGAAAATATTATTATACTGGATGAAAATGTTGATTTAAATTTAGATGCTATATTTTACAAAATTCATTTTTTTACAATATGTAGTTTATACTTTTACAAAACTGTTACAGAGTTTTTACTGAATTCGCAGTGGCTTTTACAATTTCAGAAAAGCCCCCACCTCATTTGAAAGGTCTCCTATATATATATATATATCTTCTGATTGTAGCACGTTTGTATTCTGTATGCAAGAACAATCGCCAATATTGGATACCTTTTTGTCAAGTAAACTTTTAAAAAAATCATGCATACAATTATATCGAAAGATATTCATTGCTGGAATAATATTTTAATTTTTCCTAAAACAGCGAAAAAAAGTTTTAATCATAGTGTGCATTAAACGAGTAAACATGTGGCGAATTAATTAATGTTGATTAATATTATGTAAACATGATTCACATAATCAAACATGTGATTGATGTGAATATTGATTTACATTAGTCAATAATAATGTGAATATGATTCACATAAGTGGGCATTTGATTCATGTGAATATTAATTTACATTAATCAATAATAAGATTAATATGATTGACATTTAATTTGAAGACTAGAATGTGAATTTGATTCACACAATATATATATGATAATGCAAATTGGATTCGCATTGAACATAAACAAATTTAAATTGGATTTATATTTAATTTTTAGATTAATGAATATGATTCATTTCCTTCAAGGGTACTGTGCTAATTGTCACAATTTAATTGTAGATAAAAGATAACAATTGATTCTAATTCAAATGGAAAAGTTAAGAAAATAGAGGAAGAATTTCCACCACGCGGTGGATGTCCACATATGGAGAGTAGGACTCTTCATAAATGTCCACTCTCTTTCTCTGTTGGTGGGAATGAAATATCTAGATTCCCATATTTAGTTATTGATCTCTCTTGACTTTTTTCCATTCTGTTTGAAATAGGACTCAATCCTAGCCATCCATCCAAGGAAAAATCCTAGCCGTCCATTGGCATAGACGAGGAATTATTTCTCCATCTCAAAGAGGATGTCCACATCTCTCTCTCCCTCTCTCTCCTACCCGGTGGTATGCCTAATCTCGCAAGGAAAATCGTCTTCTTGGTGGAGAATGAGAAATCATCTCTCAAGTTCGCATGAGGCTCACGGGTCATCAGTGTGCATGCGGAGGCAAAGCTCCGATGGATCATACTTAAGCCAAGAGGTCTCCTACTTTGGATGCTACGATTGTAATCACATTTCAAAAGTCTGATTCCTATCTTGTGTGATTAGAAAAACAATTCAGAAATAATTTCCTTAAACATGTGGTTTCTCAGTTAGTTTATTACATTTGCAATCATTTTTATATAATTGCAATGCGGCTCATACAATGAGACTTTATTTTATCTAATTTGATTCAATGGTTCCACTTTTCGTGATGTGTGAGGCAAAAAACCTCCCTTCAGGAACATGGATCTGTAGCAGAGGATCTAAAAGGAGAGGAAGAGGAATGGTGATCATAGGAGAGGTTTACGTGTATTGGGTTTCAATCGCCTGAAAAAAAGCTATAGCAAGGGTTCTAGTTGGCTTTTGATCGAGTTTAGTGGAGCAACGGGTAGGCTGCTCAATGGGAAGAACAACATGGATTGGAGCTTCATGGATCAAGCTGGAGGTCTGCTAAGGTGGAAGCCTATAGTGCGGCCTATGACGTTGTCACCAGAGGACGAAGGATCTGGTGGGCCACCTTTCTCCTAAGCCAGATAAAATATTTAATTGACGAGTGGAAAGGAGTTTTAAGGAGAGGATAAGATGCGAGGTTTTCAGCATAGGTTGTTGCTTGGATGGATCGTTGATTGGCGGAGAGGATTGGGTCGTGAAGGTTGCGGACGAAAAGATCGGAGGTGCGGAGTCTCCTGACATCGATTTGGCAAGGCGAGACATCGAGTGGAGAAGACAGAGATTGGAATGAAAATGTAAAAATGGCAAAAGAAAGAAATAAATATATTTCCCAAGTCAAAGATGATAGTAATTGCTAAGTCGCTCCAATATATATGACTAAACACAAGATGCTCAATAAGTTCAAAGACATGGGGAAAAGGCAGTTGTGCAGTATTCCACTAAACTCATGGGCTTAAATGCAAAGTTTTATTCAGTTATCATGTTGTACAAGTATATCATGTAATGATTGTTTTCGCGTGAAAATACTATGATCGATCACCCCCCAATATATCAGTCGATCATTCATGCTGACTATCTACACAAACCGATCAACCTTGTTGGTTTGATCGATCACCCTAGTTGACCTAAGCAATCACCTTGAGTTGTTTTACATGATCGATCACTTGAAGTCATTGTCTTGTGATTAATCAATCACTATTAAGTTTTGATCGATCATTTTTCAAGCGTTGATATTTTAGTTACCAATCACCTGATTAATCGCTCACTGATTATTGACTAATTGATCATTGATTATTAACTGATCAATCACTACATAATTCCGATAGAACAGTCTGATTTTGATTGATAAATCAACAGTCACTTAAATTATTATATTTTTCCTATTTATTGGGTTATTCACGTGTCCAAGGGTAAAAGTCAGTGTACAGGAAATCGGCCCCTAAGACCGCGTATGCAACCGCATATGCCCAAGCGGCCTAAAGACCACGGATTTCCTGATTCGATCCATTATGTGCTCCTTCGCATATTGTGACCTGCATATAACTCGATTGACCCAAATATGCCCCGATTTTCGATTCTTGCTCGCATATGATGCTCCCCTTCCCATGCGGATCAACATCTTGTCGGTACTTCTCTAGGGTTCCCAATAATTGTTGGCTAATCGGCGGCATTGCCTCTTGCACTCGGTAATCCCATAACTTATGTCATTCATGCTTTTTGTATATAAAGTAGTAGTTCAGTTATAATCATGTAACTTCTTGAATATATTCATTGAAACTTATATGCATTAAAACGTAAATTATAAACAAATGTTGAAACTATAGTTACTAGATATGTATTATAACAAAACTTAAATTGTAAGCATATATCGAAATTATTGTTGTTGGATATGCATATAATCACATATCTAATATCACAATCAACTAGTTGTTAAATATATACTTTTTAAATATATGCATTCAAGTAAAGAAATAGGGTTTGTGTACTTCAATAGTTACTAGATATGTATTAAAGTAAAGAAATAGCTTTTGTGTTTAGTATTCTTACGAGAAATATCATTTTATATATCATGCATGCATCAACTATAGTATTTTTTAGATATTTATTTATTTTTAAATTAACATTAGGAAACCGCATAGAATCGCATATACCCCACATATGCCTCAGAATACCGCTTAACCATTATTCAGTGACATGTTCGAACATTCCGAATGCATACGCATATTGCTTTCCTGAACTTCAGCGAAAGTTGTTAGGAGCAAGCTTCGTATTGGGTGGTTGATAGATAGCAACATTGTCGATTGTTGGGAATCATTGTTTAACTCTCGCTTCCTCCCCAACTCAGAGATATTGCGTCTAGTAACAATGTTTAGGGCATTATGGATGATTCGTAATGGTGTAAGTTTTTTAGCATAACATTTTATGTTGAAAATGTAAGCATGTTAACTAGAACACATCTTGAGGCATGGCTTCTGTAAGACTGTAAGTATCTCTATATTTCTCCTCTAATATATTTGGTGCGGACAACTTTTGTATGTTTCCTCCTTTTTGCCTTAAAACAAATTAAATGGTGAAAGAATATTCTTGAAATCTTTTGTAAAAACAAAAAGGGGAGAGATTGATTAAGTGATTAGAAAAGGGCGAAAATAAATATAAGTAAAAGTTCTATCATTAAAAAATGGGTGGATTGTTAATAATTTTGCTTTTGATAATGACATGTAAACTTTTCCTATCTTGTCTTTATTCGAGACACTAAAGTTTCAAGTTCAGTGCAAACTTGGGAAGTAAAAACTAAAGCCGCTAAAAGAAGAGATTTTCCCAAGTCAAAGTGATAAAGTGATTAATAAGTCACTCCGATATGAAGTACTAAACAAGAGACACTCAAGAAGCCCTAACGCATATAATAAACCTGGGGGCATAAATGCAAAGTTTTATTTAAGTTGTATGTTTTACTTTTATAAGAAAAATCTTACAAGCAATACTCCAATCGATTAACCCTAATGTATTGATCGACCATTTATGCTCACTATCTATACATTGATCGATAATCGTTATTGATCTATCAATCAATAATCTCTGTAGGATTTTATTGATTGATCGCCCCAATTGGCATGATCAATCGCTTTCATCTATTGTTTATTATTCGATCTATCATCCCCTATATTTCAATGTATCACTTGAAGCTATTATCTTGTGAATGATCAATCACAATTAAATTTCAATCACTCACTATTCAAACATTGATAGTTTAATAATCTAGTGGTCAATTGATTATTGACCATTGATTATTAATTGGCCGAAATTTTCCTCTTCCAATTGATCAATCTGACTTAACAAACAACCTCTTAAACTATTCTGAGTATTTGTTTGGTTATTTAATAAAAATCCTCCCAAGTATCTACTAGATTTCTATCTGTTTATATTTCTAATGAAGAGATATTACTTGACTTCTTGTCGTTTTATTTTCTAATTAACAAAATCTCATTTGACGTTCTGGTCATTGTATTTTCCTGAAGTGTGTTCTACGGACTACCTTGTAAATTGTGATAGCTCACTTGTAAATACACAAGGCTATTGGCTTGAAAAATACACAGCATATACACACAAGAAAGATTTACAATCCTATTCATCTAAGTGAAGAAGAGTGCCCATTTGTGTGAAACATTAAAGCTCTCAAGCTCCACGATGCTCTCATTTGTTCACAAGCAATCATAGTTTTCCCAAGCTTGGTTTCACTTTCTCAAAGAATCAGCAAGTAAGCTTGAGGTATTAAATAATATTACTAACAAGTTATTTATTTTATATTGTTGTACTCAAGATTCGAGGTATCGATATTGATCAGCACAAAAAGGATATATGGGGTATATATCAGAATATATAAGATATCAGTGGAAATCTCGAAATGGCTCAAAAAACAATTTTATCGCAAATAAAGAAATTTGATCGCAAATAAAGATTATCTCGATTTTTAAAATAATAAATAACATACAAATGCGCATATATATATGCAAGAGTGAGTTGTATTTAACAGCTCAATAAACATGATGTCGCACGTATCACACATATCGGTGTTGTCAATGTTGATAAAGTTGACTGTTGAGAGGTGTCGGAAAGGAAATGATGAAATTCAAACAATAACATCCTATAGACATAACTGAGGTGTATTTATCACAAGTGTATTTAGCACATTAGCGTTATGTTACATCGTATATTATGTATAAACAAAATGTCGAGCTATATATCAAACAAGCAATTGAGCATAATAATATGTTAGTTTTTAAAAACATCATTCATAATAATCATAATTTCGAGAGACGGAAAATGAAATAAAATAGATTAGAAACTAAATCTTCTAACTAAACTAGAGAAAATTGGTACTAATTTGGAGTATGTCATGGATCTGTAAATATGTATCATTTGATTACAAATACTTGCTAAGTGTCCCCTATTAAATGTTATACAATAACATGTACAATATATGTATGCAGACTTTCATTGATTAGCATTAGAGTTGTTTCATCTCCATGCCAACGGGGGAGGGAGGGGGATCCCCCCCTTCAAACAGGATCTCATTGCCCGATCAACAAGTCAGGGAGTCTAGGGGGAGTAGGTACGCTCTTGTAAGAGTTTTCCCTTGCAAAAACAAACAACAAAAGCAAACACACAAGTGATAGCAATGATACAACCTCGACATCGGAATATATCGGTCGATATCAAGTGAAAGTTGCACTAAAAACTCCCATTTCAATTGATATGGGGCGATACATCAATTAATTAACGATATCTCGCAAGAAGTCAGTCCATATCTGGTAAATCAATATTCAATTGGATGAGACCCCCTTATTGTCGATACTAATATATCATTGATATATCGCCAATATATCACGATATTTCAAATATCGAACTTTATAATAAGGTACCGGAATTAAGGGTTCCTTTTCCCACAAGAGAAGAAATCTTCTTCGAATGGAAGATGGTGAGAGGTTATGCTACCCTCGACTTAAAGTAGTTCAAATAGTGGCAAGAATCATTTCCGAGAACGAAGGAAACTCGTAAAATAAGAGTTATGGGTCATGATTTTCACATGCTTGGGTTTCCACGTTAAAATTAGTGTTCTTTGTCTATCATTGTTAGATCAATTTTAAATTGACACAGGTAGTTAAAAGTATTGTAATTGCACAATCCACACTCCCCCTTGTGCCGATTTAACAACCCCTACGTGGAGGAATCTGCGTGGTACAAGAATTTTTGCCTTTTGAATGATTACTTCGAGAGCTTAAGCAGTGGGGGTCATCTTTACATTGTACAGCAGTCGTTTTGAATTGCAGGATTTGCATCTTGGTTACAAAATTTTGTCAGCTCTGCTTAAGAGATCGGATGGTTTCCAATTTCCTACTAGAGGGAGGTTGCACCAGAGGAGGTTTGATTGGACCTAAGGGAGCCCAAGTTGCAATTTCTTCACTTTCTTCAACATGTTAGCAGTGATTAAATGTTACTTTGTTAGCCAAGGATCATGTTGAGGGAGCTGGGCCAAGATTCAGATTGCTTAAGTTTAGGACAGCATTGGGCAAGCCGCAACCCGATAGATTATATACTACCAATTGGAGATGCATATGGAGGAGCTTGACCACATGATCACGTCTTGATAGATTTTTCTCTCCATAGAGAAGTTGAAGGACTTTTATTTCTCCCCAACAGGGGGTTCGGACAAATCCTGCTTGGATCATATTACGTTGATTCAGGAGTCCGAAGAGGGGCTATATCCCTTGTCTTAACCCTCATCTTATTTCAATTTTGAAAGACATTGCCTGATAAAAATAATTTTAGGAAGATGGTGGAAGCTTTTTTTAGATCCATGGAGGGCAAGGGGTCTCCTACTTTGAGTTTGTTCTCTAAGTCTAAGCTCTCTACCTTGAGGAAACATTTGCAAGCATTTAAAAGGATAAATACACATGAGATATTGCATTGAAGGACATTGGCGCAGCAAGCAATCAACAATCTAGACATGGAGGAGAACGCTAGGGCTCTAAAAATGGTGGAGAATAAAACGTGGACTCAGCAGAAGGTGGTATCAGGGGACAAGAAGCAAGGAGTAAAAATAATTCACAACAAAATTAAAAGAAGTGTGGAGGGGCATCACAATTTTTCCACTTTGTGGCTAGTGAAAGAAGATAAAGGAATATTCATTCATTTGGTAGAGTCCTCCAAGCAATTCCAATAGGGGTTCCTATAAAGAGAGCCATGTTGAATTGCTTTAGGCATTTCAATAAGCACGGCAGAGATATTAGTTGGCACCAGTAGACTGGATGCTTGATAGGCAGTTTTTTGGAGGATGAAGTATGGACAGGTCTTAGAGAGCTTAATACATAGACACCCCCCAACCGATTGTGGCTGGTTCTAAGTCTTCTTCTTCATATAGTTCTAGGAGCTCTGGAAAGATGATGTGATCGTATTATTAATTAATGGTAAATCCTTCTCCCAATTTAAGCAGGGTTGGCTACATAGATTCTTTCTCAAATCCATGTTGAAAAATTTGACTATTTTTTACACTGGTTGTCAGCTACCTAATGCAATCCCCACAAAGAAGGATTTGAACCATGGTCTTTTAGGTGATAGGCACACTACACTACTACCGGATCATTTAAGTAGGTTCAGTGACATGATCGTATTTTGAAGGAGCTATTGAGAAAATCAAGTTTTGGTAGGTTAAATAAAATGTTGATCTTTCTATAGGATTTTGCCTTAAGGGTTGAGCTATTTCGAGTATTTGAACTCTCCAAAGCGATTTACCTCATTATAATGAAACTCGTGGCTAATAGATTGCACATGGTTCTTTTTTTTTTTTGACACTCTATTGCACATGGTTCTTAAAGATAGGAAACCTTGGAAAGCTGTAGCGTGGGTTGGAGGTTCTTTTGAAGCTCGATTAATAAAAGGGATTTACAATAGGTGTGACTTGTGTTAATGAAAAGGAGTGTGACTATAGATTTATCTGTCCCGGTTAATGGTCCGGCGGAGATTTTCTCAGTCCTCAAGAGGGGGGGAGGTTGGTCGTCAGTAGAAGTATATCAAATGTCTATAGGGACATTAGTGTGGACCAAATGAGAATCATTGTTTCGAAAATGCGAAGTAAACTAAGCTAATAAAAATGGCATGCACTAGTTTGCTATTACAGACGTAGTTGTATTCCCTTTCCAGAGCACAAAATCTAAGACATGTTCATTTAGGAAGTCCCATTCAAACATAAATAAAGTAGATGTGATCTTTATTTAGGTTCATCGTTTAATTTCAAGAGAAAAATCTCCAAACTGAAAATGGAAACTTCCAATTGACATGAACCTGGATTTTTTCCAGACAAAACATGAATCTTCTAGTTTCAAATAAAGGATGATACCGTGACAAGGATAGAGATACGTGTTCATTTCATTTCGGGAGAAAAATCTCCAAACTGAAAATGGTAACTGTCAATAGACATGAACCTGGACTTTTTCCAGATGAAGCATGAATCTTCTATTTTTCAAATAAAGGATGACACCATGACAAGGATAAAGATACTTACATCTTAGCAACTTCTACTACACCTTCCCTGCATGTCAACTCAGACAGCTTCAGCTTCTCAATCTCCCTGAGAGAAAGAAATTAAATTATTTATGTATGCTGAAAACTGACCATAACGACATACAAAATAACAAGTCTAGTCATTAAAAAAGTGGTAAAGCCTTCTCCCACTATAAGTAGGGTCGGCTACATGGATTCTTGCTCAAATCAATGTTGAAAGATTCGATTATTTTTTACTCTAGCTGTCAACTACTGAATGCAAGCCCCACAAGGGGAAATTTGAACCCTGATCTTTTGGGTGGTAGGCACACTGCACTACACCAGACCATTTAAGTGGGTACAAGTCAAGTCATTACAAAAAAAAAATTAACCATTAGAAAGAAGCTGATCTAAAGTGCTTTTTTTACCGAATATATTCCAATTCCCAATTCGTATCAGAAAAAAATCACCGAGAATGAGAGAGAAACCACAAAGTGGGTCTCTCAGGAAAGTGTGGTTTCCTCTATAATTTGAGGCGAAAATTTATAATTTGTAAATGTAAATAAGGATAGTATACTAATAAACTCTTCCAAAACAATAGTGTATAAACAAAACATCCAAGAAACAACTTCAAATTGGGTTACAAAGCTCGCCTAAAGTTGAACTTGAACAGAGATCAATCAGAAATAAATATTATCTGACAGGCCATAAGAAAACTACTGATGACATACGTTTTTGCGGCCTGGCGCCCCTTCCCAATAGCTGCACCAAAGTATCTCTGCATATTGGTTCAATCAAATAATAAGTTAGTTATACATGAAAAGGTGCAAGAGCAACATCTGTAGAAATATTTGTGTATTTCTATATTCTATATATATCGTTTTCTTATTTGTATTTTTGTTTTTCTGCCTTATGTAATTTACCCATAGGTCTCTCCTCTATATAAGAGAGCCTAGGGTTCTCAGAAATAATCATCTCTTATTTTTCTACCAACATGGTATCAGAGCGGCAGTCCTAGACCGGAGCTCCTATACCCTAACCCTAGATCCCCACCCGCCAACCCCCTCCTCTCTCCGCCTGCGCCGCCGCCCAGGCCACCCCGCTCCATTGTCGGCCTACCGCGGCCGCCCAGGCCTCTCCCTCCTTACCGGAGACCGCCGCCGCCGCCGCCAGGGCCTCCGCCGAGGTCTACGCCTCCTGGTCGGGCACCGCCGACATCGTCCAGGCCCACGCCTCCGCCGCCCAGCCCTTGGCGGCCGCCCGTTGATTTTCGCGGGCCCCTAAAGACCGCCTAGGCCGTCGGCCTCAAGTGCCGTCGGTCTCAGCCATTGTTCTATGTCTTCTTTGCGTAAATCGGGTGATGGATTTGATTGCATAGTCTACATATGCAATCAAATCCCCATATGTCATTGTAGACAAATCTCTCTTAGTATATATACCCTGTGATCTTCATTCGGCATCATGTCAGAAAACAAAGTCGACACACCCGCCACAGGTGCCTTCAGAGGTCCGGCATCGATTATAAAGATGGACGGGACGAACTATGAGCTTTGGGCTATGCAGTTCATGAGCCTTATGAAGTCTAACGGTAAGAAACATATTATTACCGACGATGAGCCGACGGAGAAAACAGGGATTCACGCCACATGGGAGGCGAACGATGCGTATGCCAAGGTCTGGTTATCTAGGACGTAGACGATAGAGATCGCCAACGACGTGTTGCATCAGCCCACGGCGAAGGCAATGTGGGATATTATAGCCGCGACATATTCTCAGGCGCGGAATGAGAGCAAGATACTACAGTTGCAGCATGATATTTTTACAATCAAACAGAATGGCGCGACATATTCTCCACTCACTGTACACATCCCTACGAGGGATGTTTGAGAAGCTCCATAGCTTCATGCCTTTGACGGCTACTCCTGAGCAGCAAAAGACATACAGGAATGCCACCATGGTGGATGTATTCCTGGTTGCACTTGATCCAGAGTACGAGGCTGCCCGCTCTCATATTCTTGCTGACGCCACTATTCCTCCCACGGAGGAAGCTTTCCGCCGACTTAGTCGAATCACCGTCCCGAGCTCTACTACTACCCAGACACCTTCGGCGATGGCTGCCTCCAGAGGAAGAGGTGGCTCATCTACTTTTCGTGGACGTGGTCCCCGTGGTCGTGGGGGTCGGATACGTCAGCCCTGCATGTATTGTCACCATCCTGGCCATTCCGAGGATACATGCTACTCTAAGCATGGGTTTCCAGCATCGGTTCGGGTGCAGCACAAGTTGAGTCTCCTGCACAGTCTTCTTTAGACCAGCGTTTCGATGATCTCGTTGCCAGACTAAGGAACATCATGCCTCCTGACACAGCTCCAGGAGGCCAATCAGATGTGGCAGCCTTTATTTCTGCAGTACATCTGCTACAGCCAGTACGTCAGGTAGTTCTTATGCTCTCACCTCTTGTGATAGATCTATGATTATAGAATGGATTATGGACTCCGGAGCGACACATCACCTATGTGGGGACAAAGAGTAGCTTACTGCATATAGAGAGGTTCCTCCAGGGCGGACTGTGGTGATAGCCAATGGGACACATTCCCTGATTACAGGACAGGGGGAGATTACTTTGACGCCATCCATGCGATTACAGAATGTGTTATATGCTCCTGATTTCTCTACGAATTTATTGTCCATTAGCTAGATTACGAAGGATTTGAACTGTCGAGCCATTTTTTATCCATCATCTCTTGTTTTTCAGGACATACTCACGGGCAAAGTGATTGGGGGTGGCTGTGAGCAGAATGGTCTCTATCGTCTGGTCCGTACTCCCTATGTCGGTGTATCACTCCACTCTACAGGATCAACCTCTCCATATATGTGGCATCTTCGTTTTGGTCATCTACCTCTTCAGAAGATGTGTCGTATTTTGCCACATATTTCTCCAAGGTCGTCCTTCCAGTGCGAGGCGTGTCAATTGGGAAAGCATCATAGGTCTACTTTCCCGAGTCGTCAGAGTCGGAGCAGTTGCTCTCTTTTTTATTTAGTCCATATTGATATTTGGGGTCCCAGTCGTGTACCTGATCATCTGGGACACAGGTTTTATCTTGTTGCAGTAGATGATTTTTCTCGCTTGTCTTGGGTGTTTCTATTAAAGAATAAATCTGAAGCAGGAGATTGATCCAAATGTTCATCAATGAAGTTCAAAATATTTTCTCTTCTACTGTGAAAATTGTGCGTTCCGACAATGCTATGGAGTTTTGTACTCGTACACTTTCCTTGTTCTTTTCCTCTCGTGGTATAATTCATCAAATATCATGTGCTTACACTTCACAACAAAATGGTGTTGCAGAGCGGAAACATCGTCATCTACTGGATATCACTCGAACCCTACTTATTTAGAGTCGTGCTCCACATTCTTTTTGGGGTGATGCAGTTCTCACTGCTTGTTATCTAGTAAATCTCATTCCCTCGTCTGTCTTGGGTGAGAAGACTCCTTTCTCTATAGCCTTTCCTGAGAAGGAGTTATTCTCTCTTACGCCCCGTGTATTTGGCTCTGTCGCGTTTGTCCACCAGTTGGCTCCAGGTCTTGATAAGCTCTCTCCCAGGGCTGTCAAATGCGTGTTTGTAGGGTACTCCGGGACTCAGAAGGGATATCGTTGCTTTTGATCCTTTACGTGGAAAATACTTTGTTAGCGTCGATGTCACATTCTTTGAATCTGTGATGTTTTTCTCTCCTACAGGTGACAGAATGTCTACTCCCGAATCTGACACTGAGATCTACATGTCACCTCCTCCTACGAGTCAGTTATCTCCTGTACCAGTCATACCACCACCACCTCCACCACCACCTCGACCACCTCCACCACCTTAGATGCTTGTGACCGTGGTTCCACCATTACCAAAATTCTATACTCGTCGTCCCCCTTCTGCTCATGGTCATTGCCTGTCATCTAGCATGCCACAGGTTTGTTCTGATAACATGATTTCTAACGATGGCTCTGGAGATGTTTCTATATAGGGATCAGTGCAGGATGAGGTTCCTGAGAACCTGGACGTACCTATCGCCATAAGGAAGCAGAGGCGTACTTGTGCATCCTACCCGCTTGCTTCTCAGGTTTCCTTTATCGTCTTACAGGAGACTTCCAGAAATTTGTAGTTGCTCTATCTGCCGTGGAAATTCCACGGACTTACCAGGATGCATTGCAAGATAGCAGATGGCGTCTCGCTATGGAAGAGGAAATGGCCGCTTTGCAGTCCCGTGGCACCTGGAGTCTAGTTTCTCCTCCTCTTGGAGCGTCTGTTATCAGTTGCAAATGGGTGTTTACTGTTAAACACCATGCAGATGGGAGCCTTGATCGTTACAAAGCAAGGTTGGTGGCACGTGGTTTTACGCAGACCTATGGAGTTGATTACATGGACACATTCTCTCCGGTTGCTCGACATTCCACTTTGCGTGTTCTCCTTTCAGTTGTTGTGATACGTGACTGGTCCTTATTCCAACTTGATGTTAAAAATGCATTTTTGTATGGAGATCTACAAGAGAGGTCTATATGCAGCAGCCTCTGGGGTTTGATGTTGAGGGGGAGTGTCAACAGGTTTGTAGGCTCCATAAGGCAATATATGGCCTTAACCAGAGTTCTAGGGCATGGTTCCAAAAGCTTTCAGATCTGATTGAACGACAGGGGTTCAAGAGGTTTGTTAGAAAATAGGAAGCGGAAGCGAAAACATGGAAAAGATAAAGAAAGAATAAGAACAACGGGATTTTACGTGGAACCCTACTCCGTGAGGAGCGGGATGAAACCACGGGAGAAGCCCTCAAAGGGGCATATGCTTCATTGCTTTTCTCTCTGTTACAGGAGGCCCGGGGCTCCTTATATAGCCTCTCCAGAGCCTCCAAGTCCCACCACTGGACAATGTGGGACTAAACACTGGATGGGGTAAATGGATCCTGAGGGTATCCATTTACCCATCTACAACTCAATAGGCGCATACAACTTATACTCCAACACTCCCCCTCAAGCTGGAGCATGCAATTCTCAGCTTGGACAAACAGAAAGAAACTCAACTCAACGCTACAGGACACTACGGACAATATCAACCCAACGCGTACATTGCTGCATACGAGGACGTTGCTTCAATGCCGTGCAGGTGAGGAGGACGAACTTGCTGGAGTGTGAGTCAACTGAAGACTCGGAATCTGACCATCAAGTTTGAAACTGCGCCTGGAGTCTCCTCGTCGGAGAACTGGGTCTCTCCCATCTGGCTCAGAGAATGGTGCTCTACTCTGGATTGGAGTACTTATGATACCACATGAAAACTCTGGTCTGACAACAAGAAGAATGATGGGGACCACAAAACTGAAGACCGCACACTCGTGCGTGTCTGAAATTGGAGACTCGGTATCAATCGTCGAGTCTGAAACCGGAATCTGTAGAGTCTGATTAACTGGCTAGTCTGGAGACTGGCATCTGAATCTGGAATCTGGAACAATAGAACAGACATGTGACTCTACATGTACTCCCCCTTCTCCCATATTGGTCGGAATGAAGACATCGATAGTTGGGAGAAGACAAGATAAATGGGGAAAACAAAACTTGCGGCTTTACTTTTTTTTTAAAGCCGTCACATTTTTTTTTAAAACAAATTTTTTTAATCATTTTTTTGAAGTCGTTTCAACAAAAAAAATCGGCTTTTCGTTTTTCTTTTTGCTTTGCGTACGGCTTTTTTTTCCGGTGTACGCGCCTTTTTTTCTTTTTTTTCTTTTTTTTAAACTTCTCTCCCTTTTTTTTAATCTCTCTTCTCTCATATCATAGCCAAAAGGGCTTAAAACATTCTCTCCCTTTTTTTAATTCCAGCGGCCCACTTCGGGCCCAACTCTCTCATTCTTCTTTTTTTTCACAGAGCACGGATCTCTACAGGATTTTTTTAATAGCCCCCTCAATTTTTCCCGCGGCCCGCTATCCTTTAGGGTTCCCAATATTGGAACCCTTCAATGTTGCCGCCAATAAGCTCCCGCGAGGGAGAACTAGGAATTGCGCAGCCGTTGGGCTCTTCGCGCTTGAAGGCCACGCTGCATCTCGCCGGTGAGAATGGAGATGGGGCTCCCCGTCCCAATTAGAGATGGAGTTTCCGCGTGGAGGTGTCGCGCTTGGGGCTTCACGACAGAAGGAGGGGCGCCTGGTGGTCGTGCGGGCACGGGGGGGTCACCGCCTGAAGGTTTCGCACGAGGTGGGGCTTCGCCAGAAGGGAGGAGAGCCGTCGATTGAATCTGTCGCCTTGGCGACGTCAGGGAAGTCACAGACGGCGAGGGGGGCTCCGCCTAGGCTTCAAGGAATCTGAGATGCGCCGCTTCTCATCAATCGGCTGAAGGCGAAGCAGGGGCTGGGGCTAACGTGTGCGCATGGGATGCGATGCGGAGGCCGTGAGGCAAAGCAGGGGCCATGGAGCCCGGGGTTGCGCGCAGGGAGGTCTTTGTGCGCTGAAGATTCGCGAGGGCAGGGTACGGCAAGGAGGTTCGCCGCCTGGAGCACAAGCCCCGCCTGGGTTGTGCCTGCTGGTGTGCACGTCGCTGGAGGGTCGCGCGAGGGAGATGTCGCCGCCGCCTTGCGCCTGGGATGAAGCGGAAGTTGCGTTGGGGTTGCCGTGTGCCGCCAGCGTATGGACCTTCACATAGAACAAGATCTAGGGTTTGATGAGTAAACCCTGATCACTGCAACTTGATGACGATCTTCAAAATATTTTGATCATGAGAATAATCTTCAAACTCAGATACTTGCAATCGTATCTCGAATAAAAATAATAAAACATGAAGTCCTCGAGAAACGAACCCGCTCTGATACCATGTTAGAAAATAGGAAGCGGAAGCGAAAACATGAAAAAGATAAAGAAAGAATAAGAACAGCGGGATTTTACGTGGAACCCTACTCCGTGAGGAGCGAGATGAAACCACGGGAAAAGCCCTCAAAGGGGCATATGCTTCATTGCTTTTCTCTCTGTTAGAGGAGGCTTGGGGCTCCTTGTATAGCCTCTCCAGCGTTTACAACTTATACTCCAACAAGGTCAAATGCAGATCACTCTTTGTTTATGCAGAGAACATCTAGAGGTACAGTTGCTATCATGGTTTATGTTGATGATATAGTTATTACAGAAGATGATGAGCAGGGAATCAAGATGGCAAAAGATTTTCTGGGCAGTCAATTTGTGACTAAGGACCTGGGTACCCTAAGGTATTTCTTAGGGTTGGAATTTGCTAGAAATGCACAGGGTCTTATGATGACCCAAAGAAAGTATGTTACAGACATGCTTGCAGAGACGGGCATGATCGGGTGTCGACCTTCTACAACTCCTATGGATCCTAGCATAAAGCTATATGATGATAGAGATGAAGTCGACAAGAGAAGATACAGAGAGATGGTGGGAAAACTTCTTTATGTTACAATCACCAGACCAGATATCACCCTTGCAGTGAGTCGAGTGAGTCAGTTCATGGAGCATCCTCGACAAATACATATGGATAATGTATACATGATATTGAGATATCTAAAATCGTCTCCAGGTGCAGGATTACTCTTCAAGAAAGGAGAAACTCTCTCTGTATTCGCATATGTTGATGCTGACTATGCAGGTTGTCCTAAGCATAGAAAATCGACTTCGGGATTTGGAGTGTTTATTGGCAGTTCTCTTGTTTCTTGGAAAAGCAAGAAACAAACAGTTGTAGCGAGATCAAGTGTTGAATCCGAATACAGGGCTATGGCACAAGCAAGTACAGAAATGATGTGGGTTCGAGCAATATTAGTTGATTTGCATATAGAGGCTCCTGAGCTCCTCTACCCATGGAGTTACATTGTGATAACCAGGCTGCTCTGTTTATTACAAACAACTATGCGTTCCATGAGAGAACAAAACATATCGAGGTAGACTGTCATTATACCAGAGATATGATTCAAAAGGGCTTGATTTCTACTTCTCATGTTAGTTCTGGAGAGCAAACAACGGATATCTTTACCAAGCCATTACTCAGAGGACCATTCCAGAAGTGTTCGTCCAAGCTGAGCATGATTGATATCTATGCTCCATCTTGAGGGGGAGTGTAGAGATATTTGTATATTTCTATATTCTATATGTATCGTTTTCTTATTTGTATTTCTGTTTTTCCTCCTTATGTAATTTACCCATAGGTCTCTCCTCTATATAAGAGAGCCTAGGGTTCTCAGAAATAATCATCTCTTATTTTTCTACCAACAGAAAGCAACCACGGATTGATCATGTTCAGCAGTTGATAACCATTGTGAAAGACGCTATTGACAATGGGCATTTCAATCAATGTTTCCGATTTTTACCCTTAGGCGCAAGCCAGAGAATCATTAACAATACAAAGCATCATATTCATCAATTAAATGAAATAAAAACATTAAGACGGCAAAACCTGCAAATAACAGCTGTATGATGTGTGTCTAGCTCTCTTCTAAACAATAATAACCATGGGACTTACATATGAAACCCCTGAAGGTTCAATCATAAATAACTGGGGTCCATCTCTATCATACCCTCCAAGGATAACACCACAGCCAAAAGGTCTGCAATGCTAGATAATCAGATCATGGAAATTCAAATGGTAGGCACAGCTCTAATTTATTGACACTAAAAAATGAGGCATAAATCGAAAAAATGCTACCTTAGCCACCAATAGAGTGTGCATAAATGAACATAACTAGCAACACGATCTGCAAGTTCCTTCACAGGAATAGGTTCACCATAAATTCTGACATCAAAAGCACCATCAAAAATTATAATGTCAGAAAACCATATTAGTTATACAAATGTATTATGCAACAAACAGACTAAAGAAAAAACACTTGAAGAAATGGAAATAAAAGGTAAATTATAAGTGACAAGAGCCGAATATCAAGCTGGAATGGTACCTTTCGTAGTTGGTTGCCTCAGATTTTGCACGTGTAACAACTTGCCTTCCATCAGCAGCTAAGCCTGCCACTGCCTGTAGATTATCATTCCACAAATTACATCAAAACATCAAGAAAAAAACACAAATCCATGAGCAGAAAAAAAATGGATATAGAAAAGAAGACACAATGATTGCAGCTAGAGTTTATGACTCTATAACTCCAATGTTCCCATTGGTTTAGATATTCCATTAGTCTCTACTTTAATGATCAAGATTCCTATCTTTTTCAACAACCACTTAAAGCTCCTACAGAGAGAGAAAAGGAATTATAGGATATGGGGTATGATATAAAGTTCAGGAGCACCAAGCACGTGTTTTTGGTAATCCGAAGTTTTACAAATTTTTCAATGTTATTTGGCTAAGAAAGAAAATGCTTGAAGAATGGAGGAGAGGCATCGTGTTGCCGCTTTGTAAGGACAAAGGAGACATTCAAAACTGTGCGAATTACAGAGGTATCAAGCTGATGAGTCCTTATATGAAAATTTGGAAACGTGTGATTGAAAGAAGATTGATGCAAATTACCAAAGTAAAAGAAAACCCATTCGAATTCATGTCAGGTCGCTCAACTATTGAAGCCATCCACTTGCTGAGAACAATGGAGATTTATAGAGCTAAAAGGAGGAACCTCCATATAATTGATTTGGAGAAGACTTATAACTATGTCCCATGGTAGATATTGTGGAGAGTTTTGGAGAAGAGACAAGTGCATGATATTAACCCCATAAAGGATATATATATATATGATAGGGCTTCATCTTGTGTAAAAATCCAGTCTAGGAAGACTGGCTATTCTGACATCAACATTGGCATGCATCAATGTTCAGCTTTGAGTCCATTCCTTTTTACTTTGATTATGAAGGAGTTGACTAGTCACATTCAGGATGACATATATTGGAGTATGTTATTCGTTGATGATATTGCTGATAGATAAGACTAGAAATGGAATAAATGAGAAGCTTGAGATCTGCAGACATGCATTAGGTATGAAAGGTTTTCGTATAAGTAGGGCTAAGACTGAATATGCACATTTGATGGAAGCAATGGTGAAGGAATCAAGGTGAAGATTTGTGACGATAACATACAGATGAAAGATTATTTTATATACTTGGGATCTATTTTGCAACATGATGGGGAAATTGATAAAGATGGTACTCATAATAAATGCATGTTAGCTAATGCGGAGAGAAGCCTCTGTTGTTCTATGTGATAAGAAAATTCCTTTGAAAATCAAAGGAAAGCGTTACAAAGCAACCATGAGACTTGTTATGCCCTATGGATCTGAATGTACCTGTGAACCATAGACATGTACAGAGAATGGCAGTAGCAGAAATGAAAATGCTAAGGTGAATGTGTGGATATACATGTAAAGATCGGATTCAGAATGATGCAATCAGAAGGAAAGTTAGTGTAGCTCCGATCGAGGATAGGATGCAAGAAAATCGCTTAAGGTAGTTTGGTCATTTGCAAAGGAGGTCGGCCGATGCACCAGTTAGGAGATGCGAGTTTTGGGATGTTGAGCCGGCTACGAGAGGACGAGGAAGGCCAAGAAGTCTTCGAATGAGACTATCTGAAGGGATCTTAGTTTTTTGGATCTAAGCCCGAGAATGACCCAAGATAGATGGAGGCAAAGAATACATGTAGCCAATCCTACTTGATGTGGGAAAAAGTTTTTTTGTTGTTGTAGATGTCAAAATATAAATAATTATGAAAAAAAGATGTGGTGAACATTGTTGCAAGTTTATATCCCTATGGGATATTTACACCCATAACCCTGAGTAATTTTGCAATAACATTCATAACCCTGCATAATCACGAATTACATGAGAAACCCTGAGTACTGCTTAACTCTTACATGACATGACCCTAGGTTATGTTCTGTTTGAAATATCTGTTATATTTGACGGTTTTCGTTGAAAAAGACAGAAATGCCCTTAAAGTTCATTCTTATTTGCAAAACTTGTCATGGTGAGTTCCACCCTTTCCTGTTCATCTCCCGCATGCCGCCCTTCCCTTGTTGCTCTCCTGTTCACCGGTCGAACTCAAAGGCCCCCCCACCCTCCCCCCTTTGTTGCTTCCCTGCTCGCCTGTTGCGCTCGATGGGCGAAGCTGAAGGCTCCCGCCCCCACCACGGTCCTCCCCTGCTCATCCCCCCCACAGCCGCTCAAAGCCCCCCCCCCTCCGCGCTCGGCGGGCGAGCTGCTCGCCCCCACCCCCCACCCCCTCCACAGCTGCTCAAAGCAACCCCCTGCCCTTGCTGCTCCCGCCGGTCGAGCTCAACCCCTACCCACCCTGCTTGCCACCCACAGCCACTCAAAGCCTCCCCCCTCCCCCTGCGCTCGGCAGGAGAGCTGAAGGCTCCCCACCCCAGCCCTTGCTGCTCCCACCGGCCGAGCTCAACCCCACATCCGCTGCTCAAAGCACCCCCCACCCCCTGCGCTCGGCGGGCAAGCTGAAGGCTCCCCCCACCCCAGCCCCAGTCCTCCCCTGCTCGCACCCCCCAGCCCCGGTCCTCCCCTGCTCGCCCCCCCACACCCGCTCAAAGCACCCCCTGGCTCTCGGCAGGGGAGCTCAAAGCCTCGCCGCCCTTGCTGCTCCTGCCGGCCAATCTTAAACGCCCCCACTTGTTGCTCCCTGCTCCCTGCTCGTTGGCTGAGCAGAAAGCACCCCCCTGCGTTCCTCCTCTACTCGCCCACCTGACGATGACCTCAAAGCGTCCCCCTGAGTTTGCTCGACCGCCCCCCCTCCGCCTCGAAGCCCCACCTACAATCCACTGCTCCCCTGCCCCGAAGCAAGATGGAGATTGAAGGGAAGGGAGAGGGGTTTTTCTGATTTGTTTCCTAACCGTTGGATTGAGGATGAGTTAGATTAACTAATTCATATGGTTGAGTTAAGATATTAAAATAATGGAGGGTTATGAGTGTGAGACAGAGTAACTAACTATACAGGGTTTCTCATGTAATTCACGATTATGCAGGGTGTATGAATGTTATTGCGAAATTATTCAGGGTTATGGGTGTAAATATCCCTATCCCTATCAGGTAATAATTACCTAGATAAGAATTAATATATTAGTATGAAATCACCTATCTCAGACAAAGGGATTCGGAAAAGAAGTTTCGACAACAAACCATGAGAATGAGAACATGCTACTAGAATAAAAAGATATATAAAATAAAGATGCAGTCCAAATTAGTTATCCTTTTTGTTGGGAAGAGATGTATATTTTATTTTGTGTAATTACATATAATCATAGGACATGTATTAAGAGTTGGTTGTCTAAGCAACCACCTTTTCGAATGGTTGGTTTATGAGTGATCCACAAAAGATGCCCCTATGGAATATTTTCCTTCACTTCTCATAATGTGATTCTTCGTGCATTCCTTTTCCAAAACCCTCCGCAGTGGCACGTTCCCGTCCAAAGTTGCGAAGTCAATAATTCAATATTCAATTGTTAAAGTTAAACAAAAATGGATATTGAGGTCAGAAATATTCAATTTTATATGTTGTATTATTTAAAGTTGAAAAGAAAATACTTGTATATTACATATAACGACCATATTCATAGGAATGTGATGCAACTACAAGCAGTAGCGACGAGGATCCTAAAAGAGATGATAAAACTATGTGATTGCTAGAACTATATGTTGTCTGGGCCTTCTGCCAGAAGCAGCAGGAAATATATGATTCATCTGACTAAATGATTTAAATGACTAATCAGAAATAAGTGACTTAAAATCTGGAAGATAACAAGAGTTTTTTTTACGGAAAAGACGGTACAGTCTCAAGATTGGGATCCACCATGAATTTATTGAACTAGTTCAAAAGATAGAGTACACAATTTTACATATTACACATTAGACCACATGGAAACGAATGCCATGTAGTGTCCCAACACATTCATACACTAAAAGGGGTATCCCGGATCTCATTCCTAGCACACCAAATAACCCAAAGCAGAGCGAAAGCCCCAACCGCATCCTCCTAGGAGCTCCCATACGCCGCTCTAACCATAGCCTCAAATTTCAACGAAATTCCACCGAATCTCTCCGAAATTTCCATTTCTCTAGGTCACCGAAATTGAAACACTGCCTTATTTCTTTTTCCAGGATTTCAACAAACTATAGCCGAAATGTCAACGAAATTTCATCAAAATTGCATGTCGTTTCGGCGAAATAACAAAAATAAGGGAATCTACCCTTCGCTTTCATCGAAATTTGCATATATAAATGATTGTTTACTTATTTATTCATCGATGTATTGAGTTGTTTTTTTGATGAAAAATAGGGTGCATTCCCGACGAGACGGGAGTCACCGCAATGAAATTTCATTTATGAAAAGCTAGGATACATTACAGTGAAGCCCAGAAATTATACAACGCATTATAATGAGATACAACATTCTCGGAGTAGAACCTTTGATTTTTGAAAATCGGCTCATTTCGCCCAACCCAAATGGCCCAGAGCACAGCAAACGGCTTGGAGCAATCATCCGACGAACCCATGCCCAAAGCGCGAATCCACCTCCAAAACGGCTCAAAACCAGCAGCCTCCACCCATGCGATCCCCGACTCCTTCCACACCTGCACAGAAGTTGCGCACCCGCATCCTCAACCGGGCCCTCACACATGTCACAGCGCGTGTCCTCCAAGCCAAACACCCCCCTCCTTTCTTTATCGCATAAATGATTTCTTCTCATACACCAAAAGAAAATCTTCACCCTGTGAGGGATCCTGGCTGCCAAGATAACCTTCATGTACTGACACATCTCCGTGTCCCGCTCGCTTCATACGCCTTCTTTACTGAGAACCTCCCCCCTTCCCATTCAAAATGATCCTTCTCCTGAGATTGTAACCCCGACGGAGGAGCCTCAGCCATTTACCTCAGGAATTCCTCCATGCGTTGCTCCGAAATGTCCGAGACGAACAGAGGTGCCCACGACCCCGCATCAGCCACTTGAGCAAGACATGCTTCTTTCGAAGCCACAAGAGCCAACAGCCTGGGGAACCAACTACCAAGGGTGCCCTCGCCCGTCCAGTCATCTCTTCTGAATCTGAACATCTGACCGTCCCCGACCCTAAGCCGCAACCCAGGAGAATTAAAAGGCAACATAGCGCGGATTCCGGCCCAGAGCGGTGACTCGAATCTCTTTCCGTTTGCAATTAGTTCCCCGTTGACACCATATATAGTCCTCAGCAATCTGGCAGTTAGCGAGGTAGAGGAGCCCCAAATCTGAATCACTCACTTGGCAAGCAATGCTTTGTTCATGAGCTCAACATCTCGGACTCCAAGGCCACCATCACCAAGCCCCTTCGTAACATCATCCCAGCACACGAGGTGCAACCCGGATCTCTGTTGCCTATCGTCCGACCAAAAGAAGGTCCTCATTAGAGACTCAACCTTTCTCCTGACCCCCATCGGCATCAGCCGAGTCGAGTATAAGAAGATGGGGATGGCAATGAGGACATGCTTAAGGAGGATCAACTTCCCTCCCCTGAATAAGGCCACCGCCTTCCAGCCCGCCAATCTCTCCTCCATTCTATGTACCACGCTATCCCCAATCCAACTTTTTTTAGTTTTCCATCCACCAACAGTAACCCAAGGTAGAAAATCGAGAGATCCCCTAAAGGGCATCCTACCAAATCCGCAAGTCTGTTGTGCTCGTCACCATCCATTTCGAAGCCCACGATCATCGACTTGTGCATGTTAATCTCAAGACCAGAGAGCCTGCCAAAGATACCAACAAGGAGCGTGGCATTGCGGTTCTGCTCATCTGACCCTCCAAGGAAAAGAATCGTATCATCTGCATACTGCAGCAACGGGATAGATATGCTCCCCAGTCGAAAGTTATCGCACAATTCAGCCTCCACCGCATGCCTGAACAAGACCGCCAGACAATCCGCCACCAGCACGAAGAGCATGGGAGCGAGCTGGCAACCCTGACGGACCCCACGTTGAGGCTGCACGAACCCACCATCCGGCTTGCCATTCACCAAAATTAAGTAGGAGGTTGTAGTGACACATCTCTTCATCCAATGCACCCAAGTCTCCGGGAAACCCCTCCGCCGCAAAGAGGTCCACAAGAATCTCCAATCGGCGCGGTCATAAGCTTTTGAGTAGTCAATCTTCCAAAGCGCACCTTTCTTCCTTGACCGCTTCCACTTGAGGCAAATCTCCGATGCCACAATCATACCCGCCGCCATCTGACGCCCCGGAATGAAAGCAGACTGCCCTTATAGCACCACTGAATCCATAACCATCTTGAGCACGTTCGCTAGCACCTTTGCCACCACAAGATAAATTGTGTTGGAAATCGCGATCAGCCTGAAGTCATCCACCCTCAATGGATTCTCCGTCCAACCTCACACCCCCGACCTCCATCTCATGCAAGAAGTTTCTTCTCCTCCGCCCAAATGCCATGAAGTGAAAAAAAACTCGTGTTGGTGTTACCTTCCTTCAGCCACTTCTGCCTCGACCTTTGTCTCCACTCCACCTCTTCCTTTCTGTCTTCCAACATCAGCTCCTCAAGCAAAGCAAGCCTCTCTGCCACCTCCTCTTGATCCAAACCCCTCTCATCCAGGTCATCCAGCCTCGCCACCCCCGCCAGGGCTTTCCCTCTCCTGGCCTTACGCCGGGTCCTGAGCTCCCTCCCGAAAGTAGCAAGAGAGGACCTGAGGTATCTCAATTTTGATGCGAACCTTGAAACCGCCGAACCCACTAGGTCATAGTTTCTCCACAACTCGGCCACCATCTCTCTGAAGCCAGCCTCAAGAAGCCAACTCCGCTCGAAGCGGAAGCGACATTTGGTACCCCTCGCCTCCCCAGCCGACCAAAGAATGGGCGTGTGGTCCGAGTATGCCCCTGGTAGCACCCAGGCCCGAGCCAGGGGGAAAGACTCCAACCCCTTGGGAGAAATAAATAAGCGGTCGAGTCTGGACCTCGACCTCACGTTCCTCCAGGTGTAAGAACAGCCAGCCGCATCAATAATGGACAACCCCATAGAATGAACCACTATTCTGAAAGCCTCCGAGCCCGGGTCACGCCCACCCCCCAAATAGGGTCTATGCTCAGGAAGGAGAGTAACATTCAGATCACCACCAACGATCCAAATCCTTGTCGAGAGATCCGCTCCCAAACCCTCCAGTTCAGCCGCTAGAGACCCCGCATCTGCCCCAGTTGGGTCATAGACGTTTGCGGCCGAGAAAATCAAACCATCAGCCCTCCTCCTTAAAGTTACTGAGAGATAGAAGAAGTTCTTTGAAACCCCCAACTCTTCGAAATTAACATTCGACCACCCGGTAAGGAGACCCCCGGCGGCCCCATGGGCTTCCAGCATAGCCCACCCAAACCAATCCCCACTTCGAGATCCCTCAAGACCCTGTCCTTGCATTTGGACAGTTTCGTCTCCTGCAGTAAAAAGATATTAGCACTAGCTTCCCTTATTATGTTCCTAACCCCCGGCCATTTGTCGAGGCGGCCCAACCCCCTCACATTCCATGATAGCATCTTCATGAATGGGCAACCTGTCTTAACATCTTTAGAGGGATCACACCCAACTTCTCTGCAATACACCTATCCAGTGCTTCAAACCGGTTCTGTAGATTCGACGGCCCGTTTGGGCTTGATGACAACCAACACGACGACCCCGCCTGCTCCATCAAATCGATCAATTCAGCCCTACGCCTCCTTTCCGCCCTAAGAGGCCTTCTCCGCACGTACGAGGTGCCGAATCTGGGGGGCCCGAGGATTGGATCCCAAGCGATCCCCACATCTTCAATCCTCGCTTCAGATGTCCCAGCATCTATCTCCCCGACAGCAACCTCTTCCCTAAGCTTCTCTTTCCCGAATCCGGTAAGATGCGGCGAGACCACCTTCGACTTCGGCCCTAGGGCTCTCTCCACCTGGCTCATCTGAACCCCCGACAAAGTCCCCTGGGCTTTCTCCACAGACTCCCCCGCAGAGACGCCCTCAATAGCACTCCCCTGCGCAGCGAATACAACCACCAGAGCTATCCCACCGACGAATTCCCGCTCAGACTACGGCTTCACTGCTCGGATATCCGACGACTCACTTCAGCAAGAAGAGCCCTAGAGGTGAAAGTCAGTAGGATGACGTTGAGCAGAATCGACCCGACCCGCAAGAGAATCCAGAGGGACGAACACAACCACAGCATGTTCCAGACCCCCGCAACCATTAGCCAAACCCCCACCTTCGAGAATAGAACCCAGGTATCCTTTGAGCGTCCGCGGGCTTATGTGGTACTCAAGTCAAATCCCAGCTCCAGGTGTGGATCCGAAAGAAGAAATGGAGGCCTGCCCTTCGACTCATTGTCGTTCTTGGAAGTCGAACAGGTGTGACCCCTCAACAAACTACAGACTTGGATTATCGCAGTCCTCGGAATCTGCATCACGGATATCGTGCCGAAACAAATCTTACGAGGAAGCCGAGGCGATGTCTCCGAGATTCGTGCCATCTCCATCGTTGGAGGCAGGGTCGGTCCATCAGCTTGAACCGCAACCTTCTCCGCCTGTTTCATCTCCGTCGCCCAGTTCCCCGCGCCACCGATATATTGAGTTGTTATATTGCTTTATGTTATTTGAGAAGTTTCTTTAGTTAGTTTCTAAATTTTAGATCTAAATCCAAACCAAATCAGTTAGCCACAAGGTTTAAGAGTTAAATTCAAGTTTTTAACTGAAGAACTTTATTTTTTTGTTCTTTCTTTATTTAAATATATATATATATATGTTTTGATTAGCAGTTATTATATGTGTCATCTCATTCTTATTGACAAGATGATTATCATGGCTTTTACTTCCAGTTTAGCATACAGTTCTGACTCTAGGCAACACGTTGCTATACATATCAACATGTGTGATGATTATAACGATTAATCTATTTTACAAATAAGTGTGCATTTCTCTTTTATTTATTGACTTAGGAATACTAAAAACCTTAGTTTCTGGGAAAAGGCCAAGTTTAAAGACATCCAAGATTTCCGATGATTTCACCAAAATTCTCCGAAATTTCTCTTTCCGGACATGGCAAATGAAACTGAAATCTAAATTTAAGGCTTTGCTTTCTTGTGGCACTCTAACAATAATCCACCCAGAACATCCACTCGCCAAGACCACCTTGAACTCAGTAAGATGAGGCCATGATACGGAATCACATCTCACGGACTCCCAAAAATCAATCTCCATCTCATGCAAGCAAGCCACATCTATCCTCCATAATGTGAGCATGGACCCAACCGAAATTCTCTTCTCTGGTTGGCCCAACCCACGAACAATCCAAGACAGGTACTTCATTAGGACATTGTGGGGGAATGATGAATCTCGTATTCATCATGCTAAAAATCACTATAAACCCCTAGCTTAAATAATTCAATAAAATTCACTAATAAATTTCATTATTATCATGTATTATATTGTATTATATTGTGTATAATTAACCTATAATTATTGAATCTAATTACTATTATTTAATTTATAATTATTTTATTAAAAACCCTTAAAAATTAGGTCAGTTAATTGTCTATAACGTCCCTAACCCTTAAAGAACTAAAATATACAAAAAAATGTCAAAACCAAAAATCGGTGTTTAACCCCTTAAAAATACCCGCCAAAAAAACCTTTTTGTACAAATGACCTTGTTTGGCTTTTTGTCCAACATGAAACTTATAGATCTCATCGAAATCTACAACTGTCATGTTTTGACTTTTTCCTAGTTTTGCCTCTAACTAACTTTTTTTATTTTTTTTCTTTGATTTTTTATTTTTTGAATTTTCTGGTGCAGCCACGTGGCGCCCTCTGAGCCGCCCACATGGCCGCCCCTCCTTCCTCCACCCGTCACTTCTCCTGGACCGTCAGATCCTCTTCCACCCGCCTTCATCTCAGCCCTCCATCCCCGCTTCGCCCTCAGCCGTCCGATCTTCTCCCAGATTTAATCCTCATCACCCGTTTCCGCTCCAATCACAACCACCCGATCTCCCTTCATCATAAGCCTCTCCGCTCTCCACGTCGCCCTTCTCCGATCACCCTTGGATCGAGACCCCATCTCTCCATCATGACTGCACCTTCACGCCTCACCCTCAGCCACTCGATCCCTCCTAATCCTACAGACCCCCTCGCTCCTTACCACCAAATCCATTCCCACCATTGGATAACGCGCTAAGATCCATCCAACCGTTCGTCTCCGCCTAAACCTAAGCCCTTAGATTAGATCCCTGATTAAATCTACACTCTCCTCTCGCGCTCCCATCCTAGCCGTTGGATCGCGAGATCCAACGGCTAGGGCTTCGTCCCCTACCTCCAACCCAGTCATTACCCTCGCCGATGCACCGCCCCCTTCCAATTTTGGAAGGCACCAAAGCCACTACCTTCGTCTCGTAATGCTGCCTCCTTGTAGTCATTACCCCCACCATCTTCGAGCCTCCATAGATGCACCACCTCCATTACTCCGTCACTATTGAACCGTCGTTAACCCCCCCCCCATCACGTAACCTCCGAGCTCTGATACCTATAAAACCTTCGCCCCGCCGTCGTCACCTCCATCCACCACTCACGAGGGTCTGGCGCAGCTTCCTCCGCCCTCCGATGACAGCGGAGGGTGGTGGCTCGAGGCGACGATTGCCATTTATCCTCCGGTGAGATCCGTAGCTGTCCGGCCACGTTGTGGCTACCATCGTGCGCCGTTGAGCTCCGTGCATCGGCCTGGTACGTCGGGTGACGACCTCGAGCTCCAATGGAGCTCACCCCAGGCCTCTTCCTCCGCCGATAGCATGGCTCCAGCCAAGTACCCTTTTATTCATCTTCCTTTCAATTTCTCTGAATTATTCCGCCGATCATCTTCGTGACAACCTCCATCTGACCACCCTATGACCTCCACCAATCCTCAATCATCCACGCTGACCCCCCTTCCCTTCTCCAGAACCACTTCGCTCCGACCCCCCTTCTTCTTCATCTAGCCGGAGAAGAAGCTTCTGGGCCACCATTTCCCGTCGCCTCCATGGCCACCAGCTCACCTCACATCACTCAAGCACACATGCTTCGGCTACTTTCTAACCCTCTTGCAGGTACCACCTTCAATGGTCGGAGTTTGTATCCCTTCATCGATCTCAACTCTACCTCCTACGACGCACCTCCGCCTCGCCCCTCCAGAAGATGACGGAGCTCCGCCTTGTCCCCACTAGCTTCGCTCGAACCTCAGCCATCCTCCTCGACCATTAGATTGTCCTGCAGAGCGTGGCGGAGCTCCATGACCATCGTCGGATCCCTGTCTCCTCAGGCAGCCAGCGGCGAAGGAAGAGGAGCAGGTACCGTCTGATCGTTTCGATCGGACGGTCCTGATGAGGACAAGTAGACGACCCGAGCCTCCAGACAAACCTCCAGGCTCGGACCGTCCGAGCCTCATTCCACTCCACCAGCTTAAGTCACGTGTCTCCGAGCCTGCGGATGCCCCGAGCCTAGGCCTCCTCACGTGCCCAGCATGTGAGGCCCTGGGCAATTTGCAGAGAAGACCCTGATACTTTTTATAATTGCATATTGGTCCTCCAGGCGCATGCCTCACGTGCGTGCCTGCAATATTTACATGGAGGCTCTCGCAGGTTTCAAAATTGCAAAAATGCCCCCACGCGTAATTAGAGAAATTACATAGGGACCAGGCGGTTTTGGAAGATGACAAATAGGTCCCTGAAGGGACCTATTTGTGATTAATTATCTTTTATTTCCTGCATTTTATTTACATTTATGTCCATGCATTGTTTTCTTCATAACTTGAGCATCGTAGGTCCAAATTGCATGATTTTAATGTCGTTTTGATCATTGTTTCTTCCTATATTTTATGGCATGTTTAATTTTCTCATCTGACACAATTTTAAATGAAATGATTTTTAATGTTAGATGAAATCTTACTCTACATGACTTTGCCCTGAAATGATGACTGCTCATATTTTTTGTGCTCAATTTGACTCTGATTTCAACCTTAATCCGTGCTCATAGTTTGTAGGCATTTTTATAATCAATGTTTATCATGCATATTCTTTGCCTTTATTCTGCATTGCATATCATTCTATTGCATCGAAAAAACAATTAAAAATACATGCATCATCTAATTGCATTCCGCATCTGCACAAAGACCTTAGAATTGAGAAATTATTCACGCATGACCAAAATTCGATAAATCGATAGAGTAGCTCGTGTCCCTGTGTTGCCAAGTATAAATACTCCACAACATTCAAAGATTGTGGTTTTTGTTGAATCGAAGATCGTCTCCTATACTACAATTTACGGCTATTAAAGAGGCGATTTTCGAGCCCATTAGGGAGCCCCTGGCCACTTGAACCCCCACTCTATGCGCAATCGTGCATTCAAACACCCTTTCTGCATGACCTCCTTCTGCTACCACAGTCAAGATCGAAGGTTGACCCATGTTCTTCACGGAACACCTCAAGAACCAGAACCGAGCCTTTATCCCTAATCGCCCCCCTCCTGCAACAGGGCAAGCTCCTCTTCCAGCCTCCCCCCAACACAATTCGGACCACCAAATTCCTCCACCTCCTGGTTACACTCAAGCGGCCTCATATCCTAATCGCATCCGTCCGACGTCGCTTCCTAGAAAAGATCACCAATGCCTAGTGCAAATCACCAAGCCTCCCTTGAGAGATGAAAGCCTCCTGAGGACGCTTCTCCATCCCCTAATGATCAACCTCCCCCCCCCCTCCCGCACGTCGAGGAGCCACTGTCGCTCTCCTCGATTGGGCAACACCCACCCCAACATAAGGCCCATATCACCAACAGCAGCTTCCTCCCTACCGCCTCCACTCGCACCGCCCAAAACCCTCGCCATGAACTGTGGGCGATGCAGCACATCACCCCCACCGACCAGAGGCAAAGGTTTGGGCGCTTGATCCAAGCAACTCTAGCGATGGTAGTTGACGATGTCGAAGGTACATCGTGAGAAAGCGTCGTGGTTAGGCCACCGCCTAACGAAGGAAGCCACATCGATGGAGCAGAGAAGATCTTTTAAGTCTGGTATCGAGTCAGATCCGAATCTGATATGGGTAATCCATTATCTGAAGCTGTGAGAGTGCAAGGAGGATCCACCGGTTTAGGGCACGAAATCAGTTAAGACACAACCAGGATGAGGGATCCCGAAATCGGATTTACAAAAACACGGGTTGTTGTGATGACTCGAAAAGGGCAAATGGGAACCCGCCACAGGACCCGTATTTAGCCAACCGAACTCGAAGTGGTATATGAGGAACCAAGAAGAACTGCATCCATAAACGACCTTGTGACTCTAGGGTTCCTAAGCAAATATGGGCGATACACTTCCACTTACGTCGATTACGCAAGATACGCATTAAACAGCACCGAATCCGCTTCCTAAGATCCTCGGTCGGCAGTCAGAGTGCTAGCAGTCGTACTACCAACTTCTTTGGAGCCTTCGCTGCTCGAAAGCTCACCCATCAGCACCAACCAAAGAGGCACGATCCTCCTCCCAATCGCCAGCTCCGCACGCATCGATGATGCCCGTCTGAACCCCTGCATCAACACCTCCACCTCAAAGCTCCATCCACGCTGAAGACCCATACAGCACAGATTCTCCACCACCTCGATATGCGCCAAGGCAGTGCGAATGACCTCCAGCTTCCGACACCGCAGAAGGACAATCACCACCCTAAACCTCCAAATGGCTTCTGCTTCACCCGAACCGACATCAAAGAAGTGTGGCCTCCGCCAGCGAATACTCCCCTATGACTCAACCAGAAGACAAACCTCCAGCCCACTATCAAGGATCTCTCGCACCCCCTTTCTCAACAAGCCCCAAACGTGGATATCCCCCAAGCAACCATATCACATCGACGACAACAGCAGCCTCCTTCGCCGCCCCCAACCTCTCATGCACCCTCTTAGGTCCTCCTCTTTCCTTTCTCCCACGAAAACCCCATCCAACGGCTCATCTACCCCCTCCTTTGATAACCTATGTAACAAGGTAACCAAATTTGCATCAAAAAGGAGCAAGTCAGGAGGCTTCTTTTCCCATGCGCCCTTCTCCGAGCACTCCCACCTCTTATGACGCGGACAACCGCAAAGCCATTTTTGGTTTTCATATCGAACACGGATATAGTATATGTGATACTGCAGATATTTCCACATTTACGATTGTGGAATGAATGTGCACATTATATATTTATCACTTAACCCTATTTTTGTTTATATGTGACTAATTCTGACAATACGTTCATATACGCTTTGCACTCATGCATATTACCAAAGGGCCCCTGTGAAGAAAAATAAGCATGGAGCTCTAGAGAGAAAGCATACAGGAATTAAAGTACTACAAGGAAAACATATTCAAACAAGAGATAAACGAGGTCCAACGCTCAAAAATGATGTGCTCAACTTTAAGTAGCTCGACCAGTACCCTTCGTTGGTTAAAGGAGGCCTTATTGCCTAAATTTTCCCATCAGTCCTTTATCTATTCCACTGGCTAATCTTTTTTTTTGTCATGCCCAAATTTGGTGATTCTTACTTCACTCGTGCAAGTACAAGTACTATTTGGATTAAGGGATTCCAGTTGTGGTATGTGTTGAGATTCGTGTATCTCTTGGAATTTATTTATATTTATTTATTTCTCCAGTCTATCTTATGTAATTTTCCCATAGAGCTTTTCTCCTATATAAGAGAGCTCTAGGACTTTGAGGAATACAACTTTCATTTTTTCTCCTTCCACATGGTATCAAAGCGATGGTCCTAGATCAGAGCATGTGCCCTAGAGACCTAACCCCACCAAAACCCTAGCCCACGCTCCACGCACGGAGCCTCCGCCCATCCGCTCCACACGCCGCCGCTCCACTGCGGCTCCAACCGAAGCCGTTACCGCTGCCGCTCCACGCGCCAGCGCAGTCCACGCGCAGCCGCCCATGTGCGGCCTGCTCGTGTGTGTTGCCCACACACTGTCCCTTGTAAGGGTTGTGGCCCCCGCCTCATGCGCCTCCTGCGTCGTTGCCAACGTCGTGTGTTTGGGTGCTTATGGTGTGACATCATTATCTAAAATACCCTAGGTACCCAAAGAAGTCTTCAAAAGAATGGAAGAGGTTGTGATATGAGTTTACACCCACAACCATCTTCTTGTATGTCAGTATAGGCGCATGTCTTTCTTGTTGTTGGCCCAGTCTTGGAGATCGTTGTCATCATGTCTGACAACAAAGTTGAAATGCATCGTTGGGTGCATTCAAAGGTACATCACCCATCGTCAAAATGGATGGAACAAACTATAAAATGTGGGCCATGCAGTTCATGAGTTTAATGCAATGCAATGGCAAGAAGCATATCCTCACGACGGAGGAGCCACGTGACAAGACTGGGACAAATGCCTCATGGGAGGCAGATGATGCATATGCACACGTGTGGCTATTCAGGACTGTGTCCACAGAGATAGCCAATGATATTTTGAGTCAGCCTACAGCAAATGATGTGTGGGATATTCTCGATGTTACATATTCTCCGGCGAAGAATAAGTCGAAGATACTGCAGCTACAGCATGATATCTTTACGTCGAAGCAGAATGGTCCCTTCATACCCTCTATATTTCTTTGAGGGGTATGTTTGAGAAGTTACGTGGGTGCATTCCCTTGACTGCTACACCAGAGCAGCTCAAGGCATACAGAGACTTTGTGATGACTGGGATCTTTCTAGCCGCTTTTGATCCTGAGTACGACGCAGCTGGAGCCCAAATTCTTATTGATGCTACCATACCTCCGATAGAGGAGGCGTATCGCGGATTGAGCAGACTTTCTATATCCTCTGGTAGTACTCTACAGTCTCAGACATCTTCAGCTATGGTTGTGTCTCGATGTAGGGGAAGCCCCACACCATATTGTGGTAGGGGGAGCTCTAGTCGTGGCAGAGGAGGGGGTGGTCAACCCTGTCAACCTTGCACCTAGTGCCACAGATCTGGCCACTCTGAGGAAACATGCTATTCTAAGCATGAGTTTCCTGCTTCAGCTCGGGTTGCAGAGCAGACACAACAGGTTGGGAGGCCTTCACCTGTCTCTTATCAGAGATTTGATGAACTTGTGGCGTAACTCAGGGAGATTATGCCTAATCCTGTATCAACCAGCTCTCCTTCAGGATCCTCAGAGGTAACTGCCTCAGCATCAGTGTCTACATCAGGTATAGCGTATGCCTTTACTATTTGTTACAGGACGGATTTGTCAGAATGGATCATGGATTCAAGAGTATCTCATCATCTCTGTGGTGACAGAGGCCAGTTTAGTGATTTTCGTCCGACTCAGCCTGGACAATCTGTTGTGATGCAGATGGGACACACTCTCCCATCAACGGTCAGGGGGAGGTGTAGTTGACCCCGCAATGAGGCTTCAGAATGTCCTTTATGCTCCTGAATTTTCTATGAATCTGCTTTCAATTAGTCAAATCACCAAGGATTTACATTGTCATGCCATACTTGATCCATCTGCTCTTGTGTTTCAGGATATACTCACGGGCAGGGTGATTGGATTTGGCCGTGAGCAAGGGGGTCTCTACATAGTAGTGCAATCTCCTTATGTTGGTGCCTCTTCTCTTCGCACTGGATCTGTTTCTCCCTATATGTGGCATCTTCGATTTGATCATCTTCCTCTGCAAAAGTTGTGTCACGTTCTTCCACGGATTTCTCCTCGCTCTACCTTTCAGTGCGGGGCCTGCCAGCTTGGGAAGCATCATCGCTCTACCTTTCAGAGTCGTCAGGGACGGAGTAGTCATAGTCTGTTTGAGTTAATTCATTTTGATATTTGGGGTTCCATTCGTGTCCCAGATCATCAGGGACAGATTTTATCTTATTGCAATTAATGAGTTCTCAAGGTTGTCTTGGATTTTTCTTCTTAAGAACAAGTCTGATAATGGTCTTGTTATCCAATCCTTTATTAATGAAATAAGGAACATTTTTTCAGCAAAAGTCAAGTTTATATGTTCAGATAATGCACTAGAATTTTGCAGTATTCATCTTTCCCAATTCTTTAGATCTCACGGTATTGTTCATCAGACATCCTACGCGTATACTTCCCAACAGAATGGGTGGTTGAACGAAAACACCGCCACTTTTGGAACACTACCAGAACTCTTTTGATTCAGAGTCGTGCCCCTCATTCGTACTGGGGGGATGCGGTTCTAACCACTTGCTACCTGGTAAATCGTATGCCTTCTTCGATTTTGGGGGAGAAGCCCACGTTCTTGATTGTGTTTCTCGAGACGGATCTTTTCTCACTTACGCCTCGTGTTTTCGGTTCGGTATCTTTTGTTCATCAGATGTCTCCTGGTCTTGACAAGCTCTCCCAGAGCTGTCAAATGTGTGTTTGTTGGTATTCCAAGACCCAAAAAGGATATCGTTGCTTCGACCCGGCTCGACGAAGGTACTACGTCAGTGCCGATGTCACCTTCTTTGAGTCTGTTATGCACTTTTCTCCCACATGTGACACGCTCATTCCTTCATAGGATGAAGAAGAGGTTTATATGCCTCTACCGCCGATCTCCATTACACCGTCTTCTCCACATTCTACTCCACCACCACCTCCACCACCACATCCACCGCCACCTCCAACATCACCAATTTTCTATATGCAGGTTTAACAGTGACGACCCCGTGCTCATGTGCCTCCTCTATCATCCAGCACGCCCAAGGTATGTTCTGAACATTTGAGTTCTTCTAATGGCACCGGTGATTTGCATGAAGAGACTGAGGTACAAGAGGGCTTGGATGATACATTTTCTATGCGTACTGAGGATCTGGACGTACCTATTGCTCTCCGGAGGCAGAAGAGGGCATGTACTATGCATCCCCTTGCTTCACATGTTTCCTTGGAACATCTTTCCAAGGATTTTCAGAGGTTTGTTGTGGGACTGTCTGTTGTGGAAATACCCTAGAACTATCAAGACGCGTTGCAGAGTAGCCAGTGGCGTCTAGCCATGGAGGAGGAAATGACAGCTTTATAGTCTCAAGGTACATGGAGTGTTGTACAGGCTCCACCAGGTGTCTCTGTTGTTGGCAGCAAGTGGGAGTTTACTGTGAAACATCGTGTTGATGGCACTGTAGATAGATATAAGGCCATGTTAGTTGCTCGTGGGTTCACCTAAACATATGAGGTGGATTACCAGGACACCTTTTCTCTCGTTGCATGTCACTCTACGTTGAGGATTCTTATTGTTGTTGCTGTGGTACATGATTGGTCGCTTTTTCAATTAGATGTGAAGAATGCATTCTTGTGTGATGATCTGCAGGAGAAAGTTTACATGCAACAACCACTAGAGTTTGTTGCTGAGGGGGAGTCCAGTATGGTGTGCCGACTTCACAAGGCCATCTATGACCTTAAGCACAGTCTGAGGGCTTGGTTTTAGAAGCTCTCAGAGTTGATTGAATAGAAGGGATTTGTCAGATCTACTGCAGATCATTCTCTTTTTATTAAGAGAACTCATAAAGGTATCGTTGTTGTTCTAGTTTATGTTGATGATATCATTGTTACTGGCAGGCTGGCAGCGATGAACAGGACATTCAGGCAACTAAAGATTTCCTTGGACAACAATTTGTGACCAAGGACCTTGGCACACTACATTATTTCCTTGGTTTAGAGTTTGCACGAAATCAGAAGGGTGTGGTTATGATGCAAAGGAAGTATGTTACCGACCTTCTATCTGAGATAGGCATGACAGGATGCAGACCTGCCACTACACCAATGGATCCTGATGCTAGGCTTTATGATGATAACTCTAAAAAGGTGGATAAAAGAAGATACAGAGAGCTGGTAGGGAAGTTGTTATAAGCTACTATTACTGTTAGAAAATCGGAAGCAGAAGCGTAACATGGAAAAAGATAAATAACAAAGAAGAACAACGGGATTTTACGTGAAACCCTACTCCGTGAGGAGCGGGATGAAACCACGGGAGAAGCCCTCAAAGGGGCGTATACTTCATTTCTTTTTCTCAATGAGTACAGGAGGTATGGGGCTCCTTATATAGCCTCTCCAGAGCCTCCAAGTCCCACCGTTGGACGATGTGGGACTAAACACTGAATGGGGTAAATGGATCTCCTCCAGGATCCATTTACCCTGCTACAACACAATAGGCGCATACACCTTATACTCCAACACTCCCCCTCAAGCTGGAGCATGCAATGCTCAGCTTGGACAAACAGAAAGAAACTCAACTCAACACTACAGGACACTACGGACAATATCAACCCAACGCGCACATTGCTGCAGTCGAGGACGTTGCTTCTCATGCCGTGCAGGTGAGGAGGACGAACGGGCTAGAGTGTGAGTCGACTGAAGACTCGGAATCTGACCATCGAGTCTGAAACTGCGCCTGAAGTCTCCTCGTCGGAGAACTGGTCTCTCCCATCTGGCTCAGAGAATGGTGCACTGCTCTGCTGTACCTATGATACCACATGAAAAACCCTTGCCCTCAATGGCATAGGGAATGGTCCTCTGCTCTGGAGTCCCTATGGCTCACATGAAAACTCTGGCCTGACAACTAGAAGAATGATGGGGACCTCTGGCAATGATGGCAACTTTTGCTCATCTGACAATGACCGCACACTCGTGCGTGTCTGAAACTGGAGACTCGGAAGACAATCGTCGAGTCTGAACAACTGCGCATCAAACTGGGACTCGGAACCTGAACGTCGAGTCTGGACTGCGCATGAAATCTCTTCATCTGAACAACTTGTAGAGTCTGAAGATATGGCTGGTCTGGAGACTGGCATCTGAATCTAGATCTGGAAGAATAGAACAGACCTGTGACTCTACATGTATACTCCCCCTTTCTCCTATACTTGTCGGAAAATGAACATCGACAAAGTTGGGAGAAGACAAGATAAAAGGGGAAAACAAAACATGAACTTTGCGGCTTTTCCATTTTTTTTAAGCCGTCACATTTTTTTAAGCCGTCTCAACATTTTTTTTCCGTCTTTTCATCAAACATAATTTTTTGCGTACGATTTTTTTTATTGTACGCGCCTCCTCTCTCTCTCCTTTTTTTTATTGCGTACGATATTTTTTTTTGTACGTGACCTTTTTTTTTTCGGGCAGCCCACTTGGGCTTAAAATGACTTCAGACCCCTTTGTGTTTTTTTCTCTCAATACATACGGCCCGCATGGGCACTTACACAAATAACGCAATAGGTTTTTTTTTAACCGCACCTCTTTAGGGCTCCCCTCGAAACCTATGCGCGACTTACTCCCCCCCCATGGGAATCCCACAAGCCGCCGCCATGGGGAAGAATGGGTGGCCGATCTGTATCTGGAGGAGGGAGGCGCCGAGAGGAAGGAGCGCGCGCTCCTATTGCTGCCGATGGAAAAAGGGGGGCGCGCCGCCGAGAAGATGATGGCAAGGAGTCGCTGCGCGTGTCGAGGAGTTGATGGTACCACCGCCACCACACAGGAAGGGGGTTCGGAACTGGAGCAGGCGGCATCGCCTGGGTCGATGATGACGAAGGGAGCCCTGGGCTCAAGGGCTGCGCGCGATTTGGGGGGGGGGGCGCCACCTGTGGAGAGATCGCCTGGAGGCGCAAGATTGGGGCTGCGCGCCAACGAGGAGCTCCGATCTGAAGAGGGTCCTCGGCTGCAGTCGCCGCTTGGAGCTACCGGAGATGGGAGTTGCACCGCTGGGGGCAAATCGCAGATGGAGATTGCGTGAAGCCATATCGCGGGAGAGGGGATGGGGGATCCTGGAGGAGAACTCGATGCGCGTTCAGAGATGCTGCTGTAGATGGTGACGCGATGGATGCCTGCAGATCGCGCAAGGATGCGCGTAGGGGCTGCTGCTCGGAGGTGTTCCTCCTGGAAGTCACGAGGTGCGCCGCCTCTTGGCTGTGAGGAATCGAAGTGGCCCTGCTCGATCTGAGAGCAGGCTGGAAGAGACTCCTCTTGTTCTTAATCTGCAATAGGTCGCACGATGATATGCGCATGGATGCTCAAAGGCTGGAGAGCCTGGAGGCTGATGGAGATGCCGTGATGAATGAGGCCCTCTGCCGATCTGGAGGGCCTGCGATGATCCTTCTGGCACGATGGGCTAGCGTCTCCACAGGAGGGCCGGCCAAGAAGACATAGAAATTCCAGAAAAATAGGGTTTCATGAAACCCAAATAAAAACAACTCTTCAACAGATCTTGAATATTTTACATAACATCAAATCTCGAATAAATCAAGATCATAAAACCGCGAGAATCGAACCCGCTCTGATACCATGTTAGAAAATCGGAAGCAGAAGCGTAACATGGAAAAAGATAAATAACAAAGAAGAACAACGGGATTTTACGTGGAACCCTACCTTCGTGAGGAGCGGGATGAAACCACGGGAGAAGCCCTCAAAGGGGCGTATACTTCATTTCTTTTTCTCAATGAGTACAGGAGGTCTGGGGCTCCTTATATAGCCTCTCCGGAGCCTCCAAGTCCCACCGTTGGACGATGTGGGACTAAACACTGAATGGGGTAAATGGATCTCCTCCAGGATCCATTTACCCTGCTACAACACAATAGGCGCATACACCTTATACTCCAACAATTACCATGCCTGATATATCATTTGTTGTGAGCAGAGTCAGCCAGTTTATGGAGCAGTCCAGACAGGTTCACATGCATGCAGTTTGTATGATTTTGAGATATCTGAAATCTTCTCCAGGTGCAGGTATGCGTTTCAGGAGAGATATGTCTCTTACTGTTTCTGGATGTGCATATGCAGATTATGCTGGGTGTCCCAAGAACAGGAAGTCCACCTCATGCTTCATTGTATTTGTTGGTAGCTCACTGATTTCATAGGAAAGTAAGAAACAAACAGTTGTTGCTTGATCCAATGTTGAATCCGAATATAAAGCTATTGCCCAAGGGAGTACAAAAATGATGTGGGTCAAGTCTGTTCTGACTGACCTAACTATTGAGGTACCTCTTCCTATGCACCTCAAATGTGATAATCAAGTGGCACTATTCATAACTAACAATCCAGCCTTTCATGAGAGAACAAAACACATTGAAGTAGATTGCCACTACACTCGTGATTTGATCCAAAAGGGGTTGATTCCACTTCTCATGTTGCTTTAGGCGATCAGTTTGCAGACATGTTACCAAAGCTCTTGCGAGGGGTCCTTTTCGCCGATGTTATTCCAAGCTGAGCATGATAAACATATATGCTCCAGCTTGAGGTGGAGTGTTGAGATTCTTGTATCTCTTGGTCTTTATTTATATTTTTTTATTTCTCCAGTCTATTTTATGTAATTTTCTCATAGAGCTTTTCTCCTGTATAAGAGAGCTCTAGAGCTTTGAGGAATACAACTTTCATTTTTTTCTCCATCCACAGTATGTATATATCGATTGACCATATTATTGTTGGTTGCTTGTATCAAGGTTTGAAATCTCAATTTCAATTTCATTTTGGTCCCTTCCAAAACCGAAATTTCGGTGAAATTTCAAAAAAAAATCGACTGTTTCGGTGAAAATGTCGAAAATAGCTCCAAAAAGCCATTTTTCGACCCATTTTTTTGTAAATTAAGATCTTCCAAATTATTACAACAATAAATAACTTATAAATACACACTTATATCACACATATTACTCATATATACCTCTTATATCGCACATATCAGTCATATCGGTCATATCGGTCAAATCGATGTTAATGTTGATTCTTGGATGATACATACTGGAAATTGATATCATCCAATCCAATATCTTAAAACAACAATAGCTTACAGATGCACACTTATATCACACACATCTCTCATACGTACACCTTATATCACACCATATCGGCCATATCAGACATATTGTTGAGTTGACTAGTAGATACTGGAAATGGAAATCAAAATAACTAAGTTAACAACACTTAGAAGACGTCTTTTGTTCATATTGATCCTAAAATGTAGAAAATGATTAATTAAACAATGTTTTGTTCATAGAAATAACTGTCGTGAACAAAAATTCTAATGAATTACAGAATTAATTACACACTTACAATAAAGATGCATTTATTTACGAAGATAAATGACAAACAAATGAAACTAACAAGCTATATTATACATAGAAGCTATAGAGTTGTTTCATCTCCATTGCTTAAACTCAAAGGGGAGGAAGCTCCCTAAGTTGAATAATCGTCGTATGTACCCCGTTGTCGCACCATATATATAAATCATTATGTGTTTTAATATTGGGAATAGGTAAATAAGTAGTAAAATCAAGCTCACATAAATAATACCTTTGGTATGCATATATCGGCGAAATTTCACTGATATCGAAAGAAATCCAAGAAATTTTATACTGAAACTGATGCAGCGTGATCTCAAATTATAGGGCCGTTTTTATTTAATTAATTAGTAGTCAATTTTATTTACGTTTTTAAGTTGTCATAATTGTCTAATTAAATAATTGAGATCGCATGTGATCTCAACGTTTATTTCGTAGATTTTAATTTTAAAATTGGTCGGTTAATTAGTTAGAGTCCAATTAGGATAATTAGTGGTCAAATTAAATTAGTTTACTATTTTTGTAATGTCATCCCTCCTATATAAAGGGATGAGGGTCCAGTATGTTAGGCAGTCAAGTATTAATTAAAACTGAGATTTATCTCTCTCCTTTCCTCTCTCCCTTCTCCCTCCGCGGTCTTCGCGTTCTTCTTCTTCAATCCCTCGTTACCGACGAGATTTCTTCTTCTCAACCTCTCCTTTTCTCCACCGATATTCCACCGCCAAATTATTTTATTTTTTTATCGTCGACGCCGAAAGCCGTTTGCATCATTTGGTATCAGAGCATGGCATTTAGGTCGTTCTCACGACCTAACGATCCATCCAGGCGCTCGCACCAGCATCATCGTTCGTCCGAACAAACACGACGAGCCATCTCCACCATCGACGCCTCCTTCAAAGAGACGGAGCACATGGTACGTGATTTGCAGAACAACTTCCAATCCATGTTTCGGGACCTAATGGCCTACTTTGAGGCCTGTCGCGACGCCCAATCGAGGCCCCCACCCGTCGAAGCCGCTGTCGTCAGTCTTGATGAAGAAAAACTTGCCGTAAAGGAGGAATCGGCCGCTGTCCAGGAGCTTCCAGATCTGAATCCGTCGTCGAAATCGACTCCGCTGCCCCCTCCAACCATCCCGGCACCACCCCAGCCCTCCCAGGTAACGCCCTTACCCTCCCCAGCCCTCGCAGCCGTCGTTTCCCCCCTAACAGGCCCGATCCGATTCCCAATCGCCCTCGCGGCCCCTCTGGCCATGTCGGCCCTACCACAGACCCGCGCCACCCCCCTGCCGCCCACGCCTGCCCCCTCGCCAATCCCCTTTCCCCGCGCATCAGCCCTCTCCCCAGCCCTCCCCTCCTCCTCCAATACTTCCCCACACCCCCACCCCTGCTGCCGCCACCCCACCCGTAGCACCATCCCCCACCCCCGCACCCCACAACCCCTCCCTCGCCATCACCCCAGTTCCCTCCGCCCCCCCTGCGCCTCGCCCAGAAACCCAGCGAGCCCCCCCCCCTTCTCCGCACCGCGCGTCGCGCTCACCAGCCCCTCGCCCCGAGATCGCCGCCCCCTCTTCAATCAGGCCCCTGGCTCGCGCCCACCGTTGGCCGCTGGAGGTCGCCAGCCGCTCCACCACGCGCCCCTCCCCGACGCGTACACCGCCTTCCCACCCCCGCGCGCACCCACGGGCGCCGCGCACCCTCCGCCCAGGCTGGCCCAACGCAACCGCGCCGCCCTTGCTGGATCGCCGACCCCGTGCGCATAAGAAGCAGCAGAGGCTATGTGCCCTAACCAAGAGGTCGAACTTTTTTTTGACGCTCAAAAACGGGGGACGCACTCGATGGTGCTCGCCCCAAATTTATTAAAAAGTTGAGAGAAAAACTTACAGTCGGTAGGCGAACAGTAGAAAAAAGCAAGTGTAAAAACCGAAGGTATCAAAAACCCAAGAGGTCGAACTTGAAGGGAACCAAATCCCTGAGATTAAGGGATTGGAAAACCAATTGGGAAAATTGCAAAATCAAAATCCCTAAGTTCTCTATTTACAGAAAGGTCCAAAGCAATATGAAAGAAGAGGAGAATGAAGGGGTGCGAAAATTGCACCCACACCCCTGGCGGCCGAAATATTTAAGAAAAGAGGCTGGAAATCAGAGATTTGGGGATCCTCCTTATCCCAATAGGACTAGGGCCTTGGGCTTCCCTTATAAAAGGACCCCATAAAACGTTGAGATCACAGGCGATCTCAATTATTTAATTAGACAATAATGACAACTTAAAAACGTAAATAAAATTGACTACTAATTAATTAAATAAATTCGGCCCTATAATTTGAGATCACGCTGCATCAACTCTCCTCCGCTTTAAAAATTCGTCTCCCGACGAATTGCTGGATCTGCAGGCTTGGAGGAAGATTCGGTGCATTCCATCGTTTTCTGGAAGAACTGATGTGGAGCGAACGGCGGAATCCATACGCGGGCGGGGATGACGCGGCCGTCGTGGGTGAAGAACATGTGCGGCGCGAACGGCGGCGGCGTCTTGATTGTTGTCTCCTTCCCGTGATGCTCAAAAAATTGATGCGGCATGGAGAATATGGCCCTTGGAGAATCCATAGTGAAGCAATGGCACAAGGAGAGGAAAAGAGGAGATGTGGCTAAGGAATGGTCAAATTAAATTAGTTTACTATTTTTGTAATGTCATCCCTCCTATATAAAGGGATGAGGGTCCAGTATGTTAGGCAGTCAAGTATTAATTAAAATTGAGATTTATCTCTCTCCTTTCCTCTCTCCCTTCTCCCTCCGCGGTCTTCGCGTTCTTCTTCTTCAATCCCTCGTTACCGACGAGATTTCTTCTTCTCAACCTCTCCTTTTCTCCACCGATATTCCACCGCCAAATTATTTTATTTTTTTATCGTCGACGCCGAAAGCCGTTTGCATCATTCCATGAATTTCAACCGAAATGGGTCGATATGTCGAAATATCACCGAAATTTCGGTCAAAATTCAAGAAATCGACATATATATGAGTTTCCATACCCATGACCTCTCGAAACCGAAATTTCGGTAAAATTTCATCGAAATTTCGATCCATGGCTGGTATATTTAGCATTTCTCCTTGTATCTAGTTGTTATCGTCTGACGACGGCATGTTTCACCACTACATGTGACTTTAGTTTGCCCTTGTTTGATGTGGATTCTAATTAAAAACCATAGAGGTATAGGTATATCGTTAAAAGTTCGATACACGACACTTTTTTTTTATGAAAGAGTGGGTGAACCCCTGTCGTGGGGGTCACCGCCTGGTTAAAATTAATAAAAATAAAAGTTTACATCACCGCATTATCCAGAAATTATAGTACGGTGCAATGAGTGACTACATTTTCCCAGTAACACCTCTAACCCTTAAATAACACATCATTTCGTCCGAGCCAAATGGCCCACATCATCGCAAACGGCCTCGAGCAGTCTTCCATAGACCCACCCCCCATCCGGCAGACGGAGGCCTAGAACGAGGGGAGATCATTCGTGCGGATCCACGAGATCCCCACCTCATTCCAAACCCTGGCCGAGACAGGGCAGCCCAAGAAAAGGTGGCCAAGTCCTCCTCCGCCTCGTCGCATCTGTCGAGCGAGTGTCAGGTTGAGACATCAATCTCCCTCTGTGGCTCTTGTCTAATAAGCGACCCCTTCTTAAGCACAAAAGGAAAAATTTAACCCTGCTAGGGATCTTTGTTGCCCATATAATTTTGATGTCTTCCCTCAGCTCCCGATACTGCTCCTGCGCCCGCCTATTGAATTCCTTGTAAACTCTTTTGACAGTGAACCTGTTACCCGTCCAAACAAAGTGATCTCTGACCGTGCTCAGCGCATCCGTCTGAGGTAGCTCCGTTTGCATTCTCAGGAACTCGTCCATGCATCACTCAGAGATAGCGGATATGAACCTCGACACCCACGAACCCGACTCCGACGTCTGGGCCAAGGTTGCCACCTTAAGAGGCGCAAGCGCAAACAGACGAGGGAAACGGTCCTCAAGCTTACCCTCCCTAGTCCAATCATATTTCCATAATCTAAATAGGTTGCCATTGTCGATCTTAGGAACAACCCTATTCGTGATCTGAGGAAGGACCTCAGGAATCCCGGCCCAGAGCGGGGACTCAAATCGTGTTCTTCCCACTGAAAATTGGTTCATGACCCGATAGATACTCCTCAGCAGTCTCGTCACTAGCGAAGTCGATGGCCCCCAAATGCGGAGAACCCACTTCGAGAGAAGCGCCATGTTCATGCTCCCCAAGTCACGGATTCCCAGACCCCTATCCTCGCGACCTCTAGTCATCTCCTCCCAGCTGACCAGGTGCATCACAGGACCTTGTTGCTTTCCGTCCGACCAGAAGAACGTCCTCATCAATGATTCGATTTTCTTTCTAACTCCAGCCGGTAATAGTCTGGTGGAAAAGAACACTGGAATAGCGGAGAGAACATGCTTTAATAGAACCAACTTCCCGCCCTCGACAAAGTAAATGCTTTCCAGCCCGCCAGTCTTTGTTCCATTCTCCGGATAATGTCATCCCAGTCTGAGTTCTTGAGCTTCCCCATGGCGAGAAGGAGCCCCAAATAGTAAATGGGGAAATTCCCCAGTCGGCACTCCGTAGCCGCTGCAACCTCGTTGCGTTCCACCTCATTCATCCCAAATGTTATCACCACCGACTTGCCCTTATTTATCTCTAATCCAGCCAAATCGCCAAAAATCTCCACTAAATGCACTGCATTATTGATTTGCTCTTGAGTGCCTTCAAGGAATAGGACAGTGTCGTCTGCGTACTGGAGAACATGGATAGAGATGTCATCTCTTCTAAAGCCCTCGCACCACCCTGCCTCGACCGCCTCCTTAAACAAGATGCCCAAAGCGTCAACCACCAGAACGAACAACATAGGGGCCAACAGGCACCCCTGCCTCACCCCCCGCTGCGGCTGGAAGAATCACCCTGCGGGCTTCCCATTGACGAGAACCGAATAAGATGTTGTAGTGATGCATCTCTTCATCCATTCCACCCATAACTCCAGAAATCCTCTCCTGCATAAGGAGGCCCAGAGAAACCTCCAATCTACCTTATCGTACGCCTTTGCATAGTCGATTTTCCAAAGCGCACCCGTCGCCCATGACCTCTTCCATTCCAAGCAAATCTCAGATGCCATCACAAGCCCATCCGCCATCTGCCTCCCAGGGATGAACGTCGACTGCCCCTCCAAGACAATGAAGCCCAACACGCTCCTCAGTCGGTTAGCCAATAGCCCAACGACACATATTATATATATTTATATAGCGGAATTTTTCCCAAAAAATTATATAACGAATGAGGAGTTTAGACCATGAAGCAAATAAGGTATATGTACAAAAGCTCACAACCATTGATCAAGACATAACGAATGGTTGTGATCATTCCACATCCCAAAATACTTAGATTTCAAGAATTTTACTGCTAATTGAACCTTAAATCAACTGAACCGAAACGAACTTTCGTGACTTAGGATCGAGCCAAACAAAACATGAATACCAATTTCATTTTATCGAACCGAATCGAACCCGAATCTTTAAAAATGCTAAAAGAACTGAACCTAGGTAGGTTCACTCGTATTTGGTTTGATTACACTGCTACTAGCCACCCACTTGAGGAGAATCGCCTTGTTCATATAGTCCAATTTACGAACTCCCAAGCCCCCTCGGTCCATGGGTTGCGTAACAGTATCCCAACTAATAATGGTATGCCACTGGATCTGTCGTTCGATGGACTCCAAAAAAAATTCTCATCAAGTTAAACTTTTTTCCTCACCCCCACCGAGAGGATCCAGGTGGACATGAAAAAAAATAGGAATCAAGGCCATGATTGCCTTCAACAAAACCAAAAGTTCTCCATGAGAAAGGCACTTTACCTTCCAACCAATCAGTTTTCGTTCTAACAGCTCAATCACGAGTAGCCAGTCCAAACGCCTCAACCTTCCGTTGGTGATTGGTAGGCCCAAGTAACTAAGTGGATAGTGCCCTGGGAGGTTAAAATAGTCGCCGTAAATTCAATAACTTCGTGCTCAAATAGAACAAAGGGAACAAAGGTGAAAATAGCTGTATTTATTTTCAGCCCAGAGAGTTCCCCAAATATATCAACCACCGCGTTCATCCCTATGATCTTCTCTGACCTCCTTCAATGAACAAAATGGCATCATCTGCATATTGTAGAAGCAAGATAGAAATATCCTCATTACAATAGCCTACAGTGCAACCATGCCGAACCACTCTCCAAACTATCATTGCAGGACATCCGCGGCACATAAGAAGAGGTGCAAGAGGGCGCCCATGTCTGACCATCCTTTGTTGTTGAAAGAAATCCCCCTCAAGTTTTTTGTTAATCAAGACTAACAACTAAGAAATGGTTATGCATCTCCTTATCCAGGAGATCTACATATCAGGAAACCTACTTTTCACCGGGGCTCCCCACAAAAAGCGTCAGTCATTACAGTCGTACGCATTTGAAAAGTCAATCTTCCACAATAACCCCTCACATTCTTACGTCCCCAGTCTCCAACAACTTCTGATGTTGCGACCACACTGTCCATCAACCTATCAGGAATAAAGCAGCTTGCACCTCGTCTACTAGTCCACCAAGAATATCACACAAGTTGTTAGCCAAAACTTTTGCAACAAAAAAATAAATCACATTCAAGAGGACAATCGGTTTAAAATCTTCAATCAACCTCCTTAGGCAGAGCAATGCATGATTCAGTTGGTCAAATCCATGAGTGCCATTTGAAAACTCCTTCAACATTTCAACATTTTCGAAATGTCACCATTCACAAGGGGCCAAAACTCCTAGGAAATGCTCAGACTGCGAAAGAAATCCACTACATCCTTGCCTACTTTATCCTCCTCAAAGAAGGTATCCCCCACTCTCATTGAGCCAATGTGGTTGTAATGTCTCCTTCCATTCGCAATTGAGCGGAAAAACTTCATTTTGGCATCCATGTCCTTAATCCAGTGCTCCCTCAACCTCTGCTGCCACTCAGTTTCTATCTCCATGTCCTCTTGGATAATCTTCAAATGAGCACTTCTCTCTGCCAACTCAGGTGGAGAAAGATCACGAGCATCCTTTACCGCGTCTAGACTAGAAACTACCGACTGTGTTGCTTCCCTCAAGCTCCTGACATCGCTCAAATTTCCTGCTTGAACGCACACGATCCCAAAGCCTCACTCTTACGAGCCAACTTTACAATTGCAGAGCCCAAAGCCCTCTTCTAATAACCAAGCTTTCTTGAATCAAAAGAACGACCAATGGATGAAACCCTCACCCGAGTTCCACACCAAAGGGGTGTGATCCAAGTGTGAGTGAGGGAATGCATTGACCTGAAAGAAAAGGAGAGCGGCTGACAGTAACGATGCAGAGGAAGCGATCACTTCTCGACCTCGATCCTGAATTATGCCAAGTATAGCAATAGTCCCTTGCATCTAACACCTCCAACTGTAATTCATGTACCATGTATGCAGAGTCCTCAGATCCCAGAACCTGACCCCTATGCAATCAAGGACAGTCCATTGCAAATAAAGTAACAATGAAGTCCACATCGATCAACCAAGGTAGCGAGGCAAACTTTAGGTCGTCATTTGTAGGTCCCTCCCAAGCCCTCGTTCTGAGACTCGAATCCGTAGGCCATACACACTTGTGAATCCTTCCCACTTTGCTTTTCCTTGAGCAAAACAGAGACCACGTGTGATCCAACCAGCTCAGAAATAAATTCAAAACAGTCTCATTCCATGCCACAAGAACCCCTCCCGCACTGCCAATCGCGTCAATGACTTTCAAACCACTTAATCTTTGAAGCATCGTGGATCGACGAATTGGGGCTCAATTAAGACTTTTCGTTCGTTGTATTTTGTCAATTAGGATTTAATTTTCCACATGTTTAATCAGAGTCATTAATATAGTTAGAGTTAGGGTTAATTTTACTTACAGTTAATTGAGTTGTTACAATTTTATTTCTAATTAAAAAACGAGATTGCATGTGATCTCGAATCAATTAGTTAAATGGTTAGATCAACTAGTTAGTCGGTTGAAGTCTATTTAGAGTCAATTAGGATAAGTTAAGATTTGAATTTTATTATGTTCTATTTTTTGTAATCTCACCCCTCTTATATAAAGGGGATGGTAGTTCTTCGTTTTAATCAGTTCAAATTTAAATTAAATATGAGATTTATATCATTCATCTCTTCTCTTCTCTCTTCTCCTTACACACGATCTCTGCACTTCTTTCTCCAAATCCCTCGTGGTCGGTGAGTTTTCTATCCTTCTACCCTCTTATTTCTTCTACCACATAAATTTCCACCTTCAAAAAATATTTTCATCATTGCAATTTTTTATTTGCATCAACTGGTAATAGTGCATGGCCTATAGATCGTCCTCACGATCTAACGATCCATACAGATGTTCGTGTGGGCACACACCAAAAGACTCCCGTTCCACGGAACGTAAACGGCGTGCTGAAGAAGCCTACAACAAAGAGTTGATGTCCATATTGCTTGAATTTCAATCGAGTCTACGGGAGTTGGTTGCAGATTTTCAAACCCTGGAAGATGTCGAATCAACTCCACAGCCATCAATGACGTTACAACCACCTGAAATAACTGTCCAGGAGGTTCTCGAACCCCCCCTCCCTTTCCCAACGTTGTTGCCACCGCTATCGACCTCGGCTCCAGATCTGTTATCACCTCGAAAACCTTTCCAATATGCTATCCAGCTACCCGTAGTCGTGGTCCAAGAGGTGTCTCAACCACCCCCACCCTTGTTTTCGATGCCAGCATCAACTGCGCCCTTACACTCACCACCAATCGTGGATGTACCACCGCCACTAGCCCCATGCATCGCAAAAACGCCCCTGACACCCACTACCGAGCCCCACGATCCCATCCAACCAGCACCCGCTTTCGCCTCGCCGCCCCCACCACCCTTTACACCAACCCCAGCCTGGCTACAGGTTCTTGTGACCCCACCACCCCACCTCCATCGCCTACAACCGCACGACACCTCCCACGAACCTAGCATCATCCCCACCATGCCTCCACTCAAGAAGCGAGACCCTCGCAAAGTCCATCCTTCTGGTCGACGGAGCATCACTGCCAACCCCCGCAATCGATGTCGCCGCCACATCGACAGTTTACAAGTGCACCACCACCACTATCGACCTCGGCTGCAGATCTGTTATCACCTCGAAAACCTTTCTAGGATGCTATCCAGCCACCCGTAGTCGTGGTCCAAGAGGTGTCTCAACCACCCCCACCCTTGTTTTCTATGCCAGCATCAACCGCGCCCCTACACTCACCACCAATCGTGGATGTACCACCGCCACTAGCCCCATGCATCGCAAAAACGTCCCTGACACCCTCTACCCAGCCCCACGATCCCATCCAACCAGCACCTGCTTTCGCCTCGCCGCCCCCACCACCCTTTACACCAACCCCAGCCTGGCTACAGGTTTTTGTGCCCCCACCACCCCACCTCCATCGCCTACAACCGCACGACACCTCCCATGAACCTAGCATCATCCCCACCATGCCACCACTCAAGAAGCGGGATCCTCGCAAAATCCATCCTTCTGATCGACGGAGCATCACCGCCAACCCCCGCAATCGATGTCGCCGCCACATCGACAGTTTACAAGTGCACCACCACCACTATCCACTACGTGACCGTCGTCGCCACCTGATTTTAGGTGATTCCTATCGCCGCCAATTTCCACGCTCCATGCTCCTCCCGATTCCGAAGTCCTGTCGTCGTCGAGCATTTGAGGAAGGTAGAACGATCACTGGCAATCATTCGGGAACGCTATCACGAGAGAATTGAATCTCTTCGAAAAAGGAACACATGATTGTCATGAGGAAAATTTAGAGAAGGTATTGTCTCAAACCTTTTTATAACAAGGTTAAAGAAAAAATTAAGCAAAAAAGGGAGGTTTCTAGTGAAGGGGTAAGAATTTTGCATTCACACCCCTTGAGGAAAAATATTACAATAGGAGTAATAAAGGGAAAGGAGTGGGCAGCAAGTTATTCTTACTGGAATTAGGACTATTGGCCCTCCCTATATAAGAACATGTAGGCAAACATTTTATTTGCATATTCCTTCATGTGGTTCACATCATTCATAGCCTCTCCAAACTCCATAATCCCACCAATGAATATCAACAACAACAAAGCCTTTTCCCACAATTAAGTATAGGCTACATGGATTCTTCGCCTCCATTTTGATCTATCTTGGGTCAATCCCGGGCTTATATCCAAAAAACTAAGATCCCTTCGTATAGTCTCTTTCCAACACTTCTTGGGCCGTCCTCGCCATCTCTTAGCTGGCTCAACATCCCAACACTCGCATCTCCTAACTGGTGCATCCATTGATCTTCTTTGCAAATGACCAAACCATTTTAAGTGGTTTTCTCGCATCTTATCCTTGATCAGAGCTACACCAACTTTCTTTCTGATTGCATCAATCCGAATCCGATCTTTACGTGTGTGTCCACACATCCACCTTAGCATTTTCATTTCTGCTACAGCCATTCTCTGCACATGTCTATGGTTCATAAGCCAACATTCAGATCCATAGAGCATAGCAGGTCTCACGGCTGCTTTGTAAAACTTTCCTTTAATTTTTAAAGGAATTTTCTTATCACTGAGAACAGCAGAGGCTCCTCTCCACTTTAGCCAGCCTGCATTTATTCTATTAGGGGGTGTTTGGATAGTGGGTTTAGGTGGGTTAAACTGGTTGCAGGTAACCCATTTTTGGGTTTTGGTGTTTGGATAGAGGGTTAAACTGGGGGTGGGTTAGAAGTGGGTTTGGGGTGATGTGATTGTATTGGAGTTTGAAAAAGTGAGTAGTTATTGTGATGTGATTGTATTGGAGTTTGAAAAAGTGAGTAGAAGTGGAGTAGTTTATATTTTTTATATGATATGATGGTATAATATATTATTTTTTGATAGGATTGATGATGTAAAATTTATTTATTTAATTTTTTAAAAAAAGAATAAAGTGGGGCCCACGTGGAGGGAGAAAATAAGGGGTGGGGAAGTTAAACCACCCCGAGGGTGGTTTAACCCGGTATCCGAACATACACTTAGTAACATCTCCATCAATTTCCCCATTCTGTTGCAAAATAGATCCTAGATATCTAAAAGAATCTCTCTTCTGAATGTTATTGTCACCAATCTTCACCTCATTCCTTCACCATTGCTTCCATCAAAGGTGCACTCCATATATTCCGTCTTAGCCCTACTTATACGAAATCCTTTAGTCTCCAATGCATGTCTCCAGACCTCAAGCTTCTCATTTACTCCATCTCTAGTCTCGTCAATCAACACAATATCATCAGCAAATAACATACACCAAGGTAACTCATCCTGAATGTGACTTGTCAACTCGTCCATAATCAAAGTAAAAAGAAATGGACTCAAAGCTGAACCTTGATGTAAACCAATGTTGATGTCAAAATAGTCAGTCTTCCCAAACGGGGTCCTTGAACAAGATAAAGCCCTATCATACATGTCCTTTATAAGGTTAATGTATAGGACAGGTACTTGTCTCTTCTCTAAAACTCTCCATAATATCTCTCGTGGGACAGAATCATAAGCATTCTCCAAATCAATAAAGATCATATGGAGGTTCTTCCTTTTAGATCTATAAGTCTTCATTGTTCTCCTCAGCAAATGGATGGCTTCAATAGTTGAGCGGCCTGGCATGAATCCGAATTGATTTTCTTTTACGTTGGAAACTTTCCTCGGCCTTCTTTCGATCACACGTTCTCAAATTTTCATAGTGTGACTCATCAGCTTGATACCTCAGTAATTTGAACAATTTTGAATGTCTCCTTTATTCTTATAAAGAGGCACAATGATACCCCTCCAATCTTCAGGCATTTTCTTACTTCGTCAAATAACATTGAATAGATTCGTAAGCCAAGTCAAACCGCGCTCACCTAAAACTCTCCATACTTCTACAGGGATGTCATCCGGTCCTACACCTTTCCCAGGTCTCATAACCTTCAAAGCCTCCTCTACTTCCTTTCTTTGAATTCGTCTATAGCTAGCACAATTCAAGTAACTTTCACTCCAAAGTGATCTCTTTATTTCCTTCCCTGATGAAAAGTTTATGGAAGTACTGCTCCCATCTAGTCTCTATGTCCTTCTGAGTAACAAGCACGTGACCTTCCTCGTCCTTAATGCATCTCACTTGAAAAAGATCTTTGGTCTTTCTTTCTCTTGCTTTGGCCAACCTGAATATATCTTTCTGGCCCTCCTTAGAGTCGAGATTTTTATAAAAAAAACTTCATAAGCCTTTGACTTAGCTTTGCTTACAGCCTTCTTTGCTTCCTTCTTCGCTATTTTGTAGCTTGTGACAGTTTCCGTTGTTTTATCCGTAAACAAAGCTCTACAACATGCTCTTTTAATTTTTAATTTCTCTTGCACCCCTTCGCTCCACCACCAAGCCTCCTTTTGATCTGGAGATCCTCCTTTCGACTCGCCTGGTATCTCTTTGACTACCTTTCGGATACAAGATGCTATTGCCTCCCACATCTCGTTTGTACTTCCGCTACAATCCCAAGATAAGTCTTCTAAAACCTTCTCCTTGAAGCCCGATTGCTTCAGTGGAAGATTCCACCATCTAGTTCTAGTGATCTTAGGAACCCTCCTTTTCTTTACCGGGCCTTTTATTTGTACATCCAAGACTAACAAGCGATGTTGAGTTGTCAAACTCTCTTCTGGGATTACTTTGCAATCTTTACAACACAATCGATCTCTTCTCCTCAATGCAAAGTAATCTATCTGTAATCTTTACAACACAGTCGAGATTTTTATAAAAAAAAACTTCATAAGCCTTTGACTTAGCTTTGCTTACAGCCTTCTTTGCTTCCTTCTTCGCTATTTTGTAGCTTGTGACAGTTTCCGTTGTTTTATCCGTAAACAAAGCTCTACAACATGCTCTTTTAATTTTTAATTTCTCTTGCACCCCTTCGCTCCACCATCAAGCCTCCTTTTGATCTGGAGATCCTCCTTTCGACTCGCCTGGTATCTCTTTGACTACCTTTCGGATACAAGATGTTATTGCCTCCCACATCTCGTTTGTACTTCCGCTACAATCCCAAGATAAGTCTTCTAAAACCTTCTCCTTGAAGCCCGATTGCTTCAGTGGAAGATTCCACCATCTAGTTCTAGTGATCTTAGGAACCCTCCTTTTCTTTACCGGGCCTTTTATTTGTACATCCAAGACTAACAAGCGATGTTGAGTTGTCAAACTCTCTTCTGGGATTACTTTGCAATCTTTACAACGCAATCGATCTCTTCTCCTCAATGCAAAGTAATCTATCTGTATTCTAGTTGGCCCACTCTTATAAGTAATTAACGCTCCAATTTTTCTGATCAACGCTTGGAGGAGCTTCTGCGGATGTTTGACGCGCTTAGGGGGGGTGAAGGGCCCTTCAGCGGAGCGGGATCACTGAGTGTGGCGCGAGAGTTCTTTCTCCGTGAGAAAAGCATATATGGCGATTTGCAGGTCCCCAGCCTCTCTTTCGACGGAGCTGGTGAGAGACTGCGGATTCTTCTGGGGACTGGGCCTTCCCGAGAGAATTGGCTTTTTCTTATGGTTGTTCAGGAGGAAGAGGCTGATGACGTGGGACCGTTGTGCTAGGCTGCTTGGGGTGGTCTCTGACAGATGCCTTTTGTGTGGTGTGGGAATTGAGACGGTGGATCGTCTCTTTTTTTCCTGTCAGGGTGTGGCGCCTATTTGGGATCACCCGAAGCTGGGATGGGTCAACAGGGAGAACCTTGGGGCTTTCTGTGGTAGCTTGGTTGCGGCCAAACATCGTTCGATGAGGGAGCTGCTTCGGCCGCTTGCGGTGATCTGAGCCATTTGGTTGGCTAGGAATGCGTTGTTGTTCTCTGGTCAAAGGTTTTATAAGAAAATGTTTGTACCCAGGTGTCGGGTTTGTTAAACTTGTGACTCGCCTAGTGCGTCTCTTTGTAACTGCTTTTTGCTCTCCTTTTTATTAATACATATTTGGGGTGTACACCTATGAGTGTTCCCCCCTTATTTGGATTCAAAAAAAGTAACTAAATGCTCCTCCCTCTTCTTGAAGAGAGTGTTTGCTATGAAAAGATGATATGCCGTTACAAAATCCAGAATGACTTTTCCCTCCTCATTTCTATCCCCAAAACCATGTCCTCTATAAACACTAGCATACCTTAAAGCATCTTTTCACACGTGTCCATTAAGATCTCCATCTATGCAAATCATCTCTCTTTGTGGGATTCCTTGTAAAATCTTATCCAGATCCTCTCAAAAAGCTTGTTTAGTCATTTCTGTTGGTGGAAATGAGCAATCTGTTTATTCCATAGAACCCTAGGCTCTCTTATATAGAGAGGACCCGTGGGTAAATTACATAAGAGGCTATAGAGAAAATAACAATAAAGAAAAAGATACACCGACTATAAATATTCTCTACACTCCCCCTCAAGATGGAGCATAGATATCAATCATGCTCAGCTTGGAAGAGCATCTCTGAAAAGGTCCTCTGAGCAATGGCTTGATAAAAATGTCGGCGGTCTGCTCCTCTGAACTAACATGTGAAGTGCAAATCAAGCCCTTCTGGATCATATCTCTAGTGTAGTAGCAGTCTACTTCGATATGTTTTGTTCTTTCGTGAAATGCTGGATTGTTGGCAATAAACAAAGCTGCTTGATTCTCACATTGTAGCTGCATGGTTAGAGGTACATCTATATGCAAGTCTTCTAATACGGCCCGAACCCACATCATCTCCGTGCTTGCTTGCGTCATGACCCTATATTCAGATTCAGCACTGGATCTCTCCACAACAGTTTGTTTCTTGCTTTTCCAAGAAACCAGAGAGCTCCCCACAAAAACTGCAAAGCCTGAAGTAGACTTATGATTCTTAGGAAACCCTGCATAGTCTGCGTCAGCACAAGCTGAAATAGATAAATCTGTGTTCTTTCTAAACAGCAACCCTGAGCCTGGAGAAGACTTTAGATACCTCAGTATCATATATATAGCATCCATATGTACATGTCTTGGCTGCTCCATAAATTGACTCACTCGACTACTGCAAAAGCAATATCGGGTCGAGTTATGGTGATGTAAAGAAGCTTACCCACCATCTCTCTATATCTTCTCCTGTCCACCTCTTCAGTGTCATTGTCATACAATTTCATACTTGGATCTATAGGAGTGCTCGATGGTCTACATCCAACCATGCCCGTTTCAACCAGCAAATCTGTAATATATTTCCTTTGGGTCATCACCAGACCCTGTGCATTCCTAGCAAATTCCAACCCCAGAAAATATCTTAGGGTACCAAGATCCTTCGTGACAAACTGACGGCCCAAGAATGCTTTTGCCATCTCTACTCCATGAACATCATCTTTTGTAACCAGAATATCATCAACATATAACATGATGACAACCGTACCTCTAGAAGTCTTCTGAACGAACAACGAGTGGTCCGCATTTGATCTTTTGAATCCATGTCGTTCAATTAGGTGGGAAAGCTTCTGGAACCACGCCCTTGGGCTCTGTTTAAGGCCTTATATCGCTTTGTGAAGTCTACACACCATATGATTCTCCCCCTCATCAGCAAACCCCGGTGGCTGTTGTATGTAGACTTCTTCCTGCAAATCTCCATATAAGAATGCGTTCTTGACATCAAGTTGAAATATGGACCAGTCACGTACCACAGCAACAGAAAGAAGAATGCGAAGAGTAGAGTGTCGGGCCACTGGAGAGAATGTATCCAAATAGTCCACACCATAGGTTTGAGTAAAACCTCTCACAACAAGTCGTGCTTTGTACCGGTCAAGACTGCCATCTGCATGGTACTATACTGTGAACACCCATTTGCAGCTAACAATAGAAGCGTCAGATGGAGCAGTAACCAAGCTCCATGTACCGTGGGACTGTAAAGCATGCATTTCTTCTTCCATAGCCAATCTCCAGCAGTCAATTTTCATAGCCTCTTGATACGTCCGTGGTATCTCCACAGAAGACAAAACCGCAGCAAATCTATGGAAGTCACCTCTGACTGTGAGACTGTGAAAGGACACCTGGGAAGCAAGGGGATAAGACGCGCAAGTCCATTACGGTTTCCGAATAGCAATGGGGATATAAAGATCAACGTCCATTGTACTCGATGGTGCATCCTCCTCCTGCAAAGAAGAATCTTGCATATGCACATTATCTAACCCATCATTAGTAATAGCATCTGAACATACCTGAGGCGTGATGGATGCTTGATGTGTCGTCTGTGCAGGACCTGACCGATGTGTATAGAATTTAGGTAATGGTGGGATAGGTGGTTGTGGTGGTGGTGGTGGTGGAGATGACGTCGGCGTGACAACCGGGACAGGAATGGACACAGGTGGACTCAGACTAGGAGGAGGAACATAGACGTCATCATTAGATGTGGAAGAAGCCAACCTGTCACCTGTAGGGGAAAAGTACATAACGGACTCAAAAAATGTAACATCAGCACTGATAAAATATTTTCCGGTTGTAGGGTCACAACAGCGATAACACTTCTGAGTCCGAGAGTAACCTACAAAGACACACTTGACGGCTCTAGGAGAGAGCTTGTCAAGTCCAGGAGACAAGTGATGACTGATGAACAAAAGCAACAGCACCAAATACACAATGGGTAAGTGAAAACAATTCCTTATCTGGGAAAATAACGGAAAGAGGAATTTTCTCACCAAGAACAGAGGACGGCATCCTATTGACAAGGTAGCATGCCGTAAGGACAGTATCCCCCAAAAAAGTGATAGGCGCACAACTCTGGATAAGCAGGGTTCGAGTGATATCAAGAAGATGACGATGTTTTCTCTCTGCCACTCCATTCTGTTGAGATGTGTAAGCACAGGTGGTTTGATGAATAATACCTTTAAACGAAAAGAAATGGGAAAGAGAATGAGTGCAGAATTCCAATGCATTATACGTACGATCATATTTGACCGAAGAAGAAAAAACATTATGCACTTCAATGATAAGATTTTTAATAACATCCCTTGCTTCAGATTTATTCTTTAAAAGAAATACCCACGATACACGAGAAAAGTCATCAACTACAACCAGATAGAACATGTGTCCCTAATGATCAGGAACACGACTCGGACCCAAAATATCAATATGAAACAATTCAAATGGGGAACTACTGCTCTGACACTGACAACTAGGAAAGCTAGAACGATGATGCTTTCCCAACTGACATGCTTCACAATGAAATGACGAACTCGGAGAGATCTGAGGCAAGAGATGATGCATCTTTTGGGGCGGGAGGTGAACAAAGCGTAGATGCCAGGTGTACGGAGAGATTGATCCGGCTGAATGGGAAGAGACGCCAGCATATGAATTCCGGACCAGACGATAGAGACCATTCTGCTCAGAGCCACAGCCAATCACCCTGCACGTTAGTATGTCCTGAAAAATGAGAGACGAATAGACGATGGGTCAAATATAGCGTGATAGTGCAAATCCTTCGTAATCTGACTAATGGATAATATATTCATGGAAAACTCGGGAGCATGTAAAACATTCTGTAAATGCATAGACGGACAAGGTGATCTCCCCCTGTCCAACGATGGGGGAATGAGTCCCATCAGCTATGAGCACTGAGCGTCCAGATGGAATGTCTCTGTATGACTCAAGTCTATCTCTGTCACGGCAGAGGTGGTGGGTGGCGCCAGAATCCATAATCCGAAGTAGCACTACCTGAGATACTGGCAGCGGCAGAAGTATTGGCAGATGCTGAAGCGACAATGTCTGAAGATCCACCTGGAGAATCAGTAGATGATTGAGGCATAATATCACGCATGCGCGCCACAAGCTCTTCGAACCAGTGATCTGGAGTGGATGCTGACAGAGATGCAACATGCTCGGCTACACGCGCCGATGCTGGAAACCCGTGCTTAGAATAGCATGTATCCTCTGAGTGACCTGTGCGATGACAGAAAGTGTGCGGCTGGCGAAAACGACCTTCTCGGCCACGAGGTCCACGTCTACGAAAGGAAGACTGCCCACCTCTCCCTCGCGATACAGCCATCGCCGAAGGGGGTGGAGTAGATGTGCTGGAAGAAACAGAGATGCGGCTGAGCCTTCGGTAAACTTTCTCCATAGGAGGAATAGTAGCATCGGCAAGTGTCTAAGAGCGGGCTGCCTCATACTCAGGATCAAGTGCTGCTAGTAGTACTCTCACCATGGTAGCATTCTAGAAGGTCTGTTGTTGCTCAGAAGTAGCCGTGAGTGGTATAGTGCTATATAGTTTCTCAAACATCCCCCGCAGGGACGTATACAAAGAGTGAAGCGGCCGCCCATTCTGCTTCATCGTGAAAATGTCATGATGGAGCTGTAACATCTTGGTCTCGTTCCACACCTGTGAATATGTGGCAACCAGTATATCCAACATCGCCTTGGCGGTGGGCTGATGGAGGACATCATTGGCAATCTCCATCGACAGTGTTCCTGTTAGCCAAACCTTGGCATAAGAATCATCAGCCTCCCAGGAGGCATAGATTCCAGTCTTCTCCGTCGGCTCTTCCTCGGTAAGTATATGCTTATTACCGTTCGACTTCATGAGACTCATGAACTGCATCGTCCAGAGCTCATAGTTCGGCACATCCATCTTGACTATTAGCGTTGGACCTTTGAATGCGCCTATAGAGGGCATATCGACTTTACTTTCTGACATGTTGCCGGAGACGAAAACTAGGGATTGTAGACGAGAAACCAGTGTCAACATAAACTTGATAGGATTTGAGTGCATATGTAGACTTTTATGCACTCAAATCCATGGAGAGATAGTGACCGACGGAGGAAGGAGTGTCGGCTCTGGAGAGAAGGGAACCCGACGGCGTCAAAGGCCGACAGGGAGAGTATCGGCGAAAGGGAGTTGTTGCCGGCGGGGGGAACTGGCGACTATGAGGCGGGATGGAGGGTTGCCGGTGACGAGGAGGGGGGTTGCCGGCGAAGAGGAGAGGCCAGCGGCGTTGGCGGGTCTTGGCAGCAGGAAGGAGGGGTCGGCGCCGCCGTCGAGGGTTGGAGAGAGAGGGGGGGAGAGGGGCGGCGGCGGGATGGGGCTTTTAAGGTTAGGGTTTTGGCTCTGATACCATGTTGGTGGAAATGAGCAATCTGTTTATTCCATAGAACCCTAAGCTCTCTTATATAGAGAGGACCCGTGGGTAAATTACATAAGAGGCTATAGAGAAAATAACAATAAAGAAAAAGATACATCGACTACAAATATTCTCTACAATTTCATCTAAACCAAATTGTGGTGCATAAACTGAGATGATATTCAGAATTTCTTCTTCAAGCGCCAATTTTAGCAAAATAAGCCGATCCCCGAATCTTTGCACCTCAACCATAGAATCCTTCAAATCCTTATGAACAACCACACCAACACCGTTTCTACCCTTATCTTTACCTGAATACTAAAGTTTAAAGCATGTCTTCTCGATCTCCCTTGCTTTCTCTCTAACTCATTTAGTCTCTTGAAGACATAGTATATGAATCTTCCTTCTTTCCATCGTATCAACTATCTCCATCAATTTTCCAGTTAAAGTGCCAATATTCCAACTACCAATCCGCAACTTCCTTTGCAATCTCTTTTGGACTAACTTCCTTACTCGCACGCGTCCATTATGCGAGAACCCTTGTAAATTTTGGACTGCATCCGAGGCGGTGATGCAGCGGAACTAGCTTAATTACCCGCATGCGTTCCTCATGCGAGAACCCTTGCAAATTTTGAACTACATCCAGACTGAGATGTAGCGGCCCTTGCCAATTTTTCATTGCATTCAGGCGATGCAACACGTCGCAAGTAAGGAACACCCCAACGAAATCTGTATGTTTGATTAAATCCATGTTGAAAAGATCCGACTGTCATGAGGCAACTTTATAAATAGTATTTTTAAAAAAATAATATTTAGGAAGTTGTCTCCGACTGAAGATGACGCAACATTTTTTTAATCACGAATCGTTGGGTGTTAACAGTAATTCGGAAAGTATAGAGACATCGGCATGGATTCCTCTATTCGTTCCACATCTATTCTTCCAACATCAAGGTGAGTTCACGCAATCGACGTGCAAGGATGTCGTTCGAACTCCACTCCATGCCCCGCATCTATTCTTCCAGCACGAAAACTACGAAAAGTCATTGCAACTCAAGCCACTCATCAAGAGATGGGTTTTTCGAAGCGGTAGAGAGCTAATGCAGTGTGGATCAATAAATTGGGACTCAATTAAGATTTTCCGTCCATTGAATTTTGTCAATTAGGGTTTAATTCTGAAGTTACGCGTAGCAAGCATGAAGGTGGTTTGGGCGTGCGGAGATTGGAGCTCGTGAATGATGCATTCCTTCTTAAATGGGCGAACAGGACTTGGGGCCCTGGTGAAGACTTCTATACCAAGATCTTGCGGGAGATTCACGGGGCTAGCGGGACTTTTGATACTCAAGCTGGTATGGTCGGAACTCAGACACCGTTTGGCAGGGGGTATTGGAGGTTTTTGCGAGGAATTTGTCGTTGTTTGTCCCTGTTGTGGGTAATGGAGAATCCTTTAGATTTTGGAAGGATGACTGAACGGGAAGGGGGATCTTCAGTGTGCGATTCCCTCGCTTATTTGCGTTGGCGGTGATTTGTCTACATATTACCTTCCGCACAACACACTATTAAGCGTTAAGACGGGATGCCTGTGTCGCTTCTTGCTGGGCGGATGGGTGTTGGCTCCCGCCTTTCCTTGCAAATTTCTCGGATCAAAGGCTTGAAGACTTTCTTACCCTTATGGACGCCATCGGGGATGCAAGCAGGCCTAATGGCGGCAGAGACCATTGGGCCTGGCAGGGAGGCCCGTTCTCGACGCGGAAAGCTTATGGGGCAATCTCTAGGCCCCCGCAGGCACAGTCGGACATCCTGGTGCATGATTGTGGGTTCTTCTGGGGCCTGAAGCTCCCCGAACGTCTTGGGTTCTTCCTATGGCTATTCCGCAGACAAAGGTTGATGACGAGGGATCGTTGCGCGAGGTTGCTTGACAATGTCTCAAATAGATGCATCTTATGTGAAACTGCAGTGGAGACCATTGACCATCTCTTCTTCATATGCCCAAAGGTCAATGGGGTCTGGCAGGAAGCGGAATGGGTTTGCACGAATGACCCGACGGCCTTCTGTGAGTCGTTATTGAACAACAAAACAGGGAGAGAAGGGACCTCTTATGGCCCATAACGAGTCTGTGGGCGATATGGCTGGGGAGGAACGAAGCACTCTTCTCGGGACAATGCTTCTACAAGGAGAACATTCTTATCCACTGTGCGAGATTGGTAGATGAGTGGGTATTGGGTTAACCCCCTGGGTGGCCTCTTTTGGTGTTAGTGTATACTGTAATGCATCTGTTTTCTTCTTGTTTTTCTTAATATATTGGGGCGAACACCACTGAGTATCTCCCCCCTTTTTTGGATTCAAAAAAATTAGGGTTTAATTTTCCGTCTGTTTAATTAGAGTCGTTAATATATTTGGAGTAAGGGTTAATTCTATTTACGGTTATTGAGTCATTGCAATTTTATTTCTAATTAAATAATGAGATGACATGTGATCTCGAATCAATTAGTTAAATAGTTAGATCAATTAGTTACTCGATTGAATTCTATTTAGAGTCAATTAGGATAAGTTAAGATTTGAATTTTATTATATTTTTATTTTTGTAATCTCGCCTTGCTTATATAAAGGGAATTGTAGTTCTTTGTTTTAATCAGTTCAAGTTTAAATCAAATTGAGATTTATCTCATTTATCTCTCCTCTTCTCTCTTCTCCTTTCGCGCGATCTCCGCACTTCTTTCTCCAAATCCCTCGCAGCCGGCGAGTTTTCTCTCCTTCTACCCCTCATATTTCTTCTGCCACATAAACTTCCACCTTCAAAAAATATGTTTCACCATTGCAAATTTTGTTCGCATCAATCTCGAACCTACAACTGAGGCCCGTAACGTAGTGGTTCAGGAATTGACCTTTGTCTCCTGAAGAAGCACCACATCTCCAAGCACCCTGCAAAAAGTCTCAATAACGATCTCGTCTTCTCTGGGTCTCCCAGACCATGCACATATCACCTTCATTGATGGAACCAAAGTGGTACCCGAGGTGAGCAACACTACTCCAACCTCTCTTGCAATGTCGACTTTAAAACATATGATGTCATCATCAATGGGGGACTCCTTGTTGTGATCAAAGCCCACCGACACTTGTGCCTCCTGGATGGAGTCTCTGCACATGCACATCTTCCACACATCTCGTCACCATCTCTTCCGCAATCTATATCTTTTGGCTTTACCCCGAGTATCCCCTTTGATCTCTGAGTTCCCGATCGAAGTCTCAACCTCGTAGCTCTCAGACCTTGAAATAAGGAGTGGTGGTAATGAAAAAACAATAGTGAGATTCATAGGGGATGGGTTGAGTACAGCACCACTTGAACATGGACTGGTTGTCACTGACGTGTTCTTCACTCCAGCAGCACTCACCGACAAATTTAATGCCCCCGTCGGTGGAGGATCCCCAAGCTCATGCGAAGGAACTTCATGACCAATGGAAGGCGCCATAAGAGTTGCTCCACGATCTGTAAGAGGAACCATGCACGAGCCACTTGAAAGAGATCGATCGGGTCCAGTATCACCTCAACAATAGCATCAGGACCTGCAACGAGATCGGAGTCTGAAATTGCCACATCGAATCGGTTCGGATTTGAAACAAAAGGCATTGCTAGCAAGTATATATCTCCTTGTGGAGCCCTGATCGATGCCCCCGAATCACGCTCAGATCCACAATGTCCACATCTGAAAATATGAAATTCTCGCCACTAACAATGTTGGAATCCCAGCTGCCTAAGTAACCAGTCGAAGCTCTTCAGTCGCCAGAGGCCGGGAATGGCTCGACGGGGCTGGCAGAAAAGCCTCTACCGCCCGAAGCTCAAGAGAAGCATGGCCTACTCTCAGGATTAGTGAGTTACTCAATGAGAATTCTCTCTTCCCCTTTATGAGAAGAACCATCTTATTCACATGAGATCCAAGAGGCAGGCCATCGGAGAGGATCTCCTGAATCGAGCCAATCTTGCAGAGCGCCAATCACAATGCCTCCAACGATCAAGCGAGGAGTGACACACCCTCAACGTGAATCACACGAGTCTCCTCCCCGAGCTCCCCATTTGCAAAGCAAGAGACCCGCTACGGTAGACCTCTTCTTGATGATGCACTGGATAACATCGTGTAGGCCTCAAACGTCGAGAAACCCCGAACACAACAGACCCTTTTCTTCATAGCCACAACATCTCCCACAAACCCATCACCAAGAGCACACTACATATCTGCCTTCGCCACCTCCAGGTCAAACCTACCCCCAGGAACCACACTGATAAGAAAACACTTCATCGCATCGGACCTTTGTGGATCAAAGAGAGCTCCCTTCACCGCTTCTGAGAACAGCCTCGCAGTTTCCACTCCACTCTCCGGAACAGAAGCCACAGCAATACGCTATGTTCTCTTTGAACTGCGGTCGACATCCTTCGTCAAGAGACATGTAGTGGAGCAAGGACACAAATCCTAACGATGACCCTGCAACCCGCACAAGAAACATCTCGTCGGATATGGGCAGGATCTCACAAAATGACCACGAAGACCGCACTGAAAGCAGAGTGGACCAAGACAGTGGTTCTTATGGCGAGAAACCACCATCCAGTTCCCCAAATCGCTCCCCTCGAAATTATCAACGTCCCTCCAGTCACTTTCCGTGTTCCCAAACCTCTCCTCAATGCCTCTCCAGCTTAAAACTCCATACTCCTCTTCACGACTTCGAGCCTGATCACTCTCTCTCGATCTCATGAAATTTTGGTGGCACTCGCATCCCTGACCCCAGCAAGCAGGCATCACCGGATACGTCCCCTCTCCTTCTCCCTGCCTCTCACCATTCCGGTCTCTCAATATCTCCTCATTGTAGTCAAGGCTTTCCCTCCACTATATAATGTTCAGCTCACCATTTAAAGTTTGAATTACTGGTAAGAATTCGCAAATCTACCAACAACCGAAGCATGCAAGGATGGGCAGGAGCTTGTAAACTCACCATGCCTGAGTGCCTATGTACCGAATGGATCCTCCTGTTCGATCCGGGCAGCATCATCTTCGAAGGTATGAGCTTCTCCACGCCCTAAAAACCATTCAAAAAGCAAAAAAAAAAACAGGAATAAACAAAATCCGCAATAAAAAAAGGAAGGCAAACATCAAAACCGAAATAAAATGGAAAAGCTCTCACCATGACAATCCCATCCTTGCACTTAATCCCGATCACGGTGCTGTCAGAAAGGAAACAAGAAGACGTCCAAATCGAGAACACACATCGGCGTAAGAATTTAGGAACTAATGGCGGTGGCTTACCCGCTGTTGTCTACGGCCTTGGCGGCGTACTCGACTTGGAAGACTCTCCCATCGGGGGAGAAGGTGGTGACAGAGAGATCGTAGCCCGTTCCTATGCTGCTCATCACTGTCGACCTTTAGGAGAGATACGATAGATCGAAGTGCGGAGACTGGGATAAGGAGTTGGGGTTTTAAGAGGGGGGAGACCGAGAAGTGTTCGTTTCTTAGATCGCAAGACAGGAGGAGGGGGAGACGGTGGCGGAAGCAAAATCAGGGATGAAAAGGAGAGTGGATATTGATATTTGTATCCGTTTTTATGTAATTATATGTAAGACGGATCTCAGCCGTAATAAAGTAGATGATGTAATGCATTGATCTGTCTGATGGGCATCTCCGTCTTTCTACGAGGGTCATTCGATCTCCATCGGAGCATCGGAGGGATTCCTGCATTACTGCACATGTTGAATTACATTAGAGGATCCGTCCTCAATTATATGACGAAGTGAGTGTGTGTAGTAGTTCATTCTCGGAATTGCAATATGTAACTTTCACGGTGTACATTTCTAACCCTCTCTATTTACACGAAAAATCCTTATTGAAGGAAACAAGAGCAGTTTTGATAAGAATCCTTTGAAATATCTTTATATATGTCACGAAGGGAATTGTAGACATATCGGTATGTCCACGTGTTTTTACTATCATAGCAAGTATCTACACTTTATGAAGGCTTCAACAGGATGTGTTCCTGCATATAAAACATGAGTTTGCACTTCCAAAGTTAGCGTAGCTTCTTAACTGATGTGTTTAGCAATTACAAGTTTCTTTTTGGAGTTATAATAGATTGTAAGCTCAATGACACGCGTGCATATGTCAAATTTATAAGTAGTACTAGTATTCAAAGGAGTGGTATAAATCTCTTTAATATTGGTCAGAGAAACTCATGTTTTATTGATTGTTGTGATGGTGTCTAGTTGTGGTGTGTGTGTGCTTACTAGTACAAATTTCCATCCAGATTTGAAATAGAATTTGCATGCCATGAAAAAATTTCGAGACTCTTGTGGGAAGTCTCATGGGAAATTCATGGAGGTGGCTATCATGTCCTCAGATAGTGAAACTTTGTAAGAGAATGCAAATCAGGTAGCCCAAACATAGCGACATGAACCAAACAGATGTATCTCATTTTCTAAAATAGTCTAACATATAACATAGTCAGCACCAATACTTTTGATTCTTTCTTTAAGTCGAGTGCTTGTAGGAAGACAATGTGAGAGCAACTTCCACGCAAAGAGTTTCGTCCAATTGGGCAGTTCCTTGTGGGTACATATTTTCTTAAATGTGACATATAGCATTAGGAACCGAGGTGCCTTGGTCCATGCAGTGTTGCAATAGTCAGCCGACTAGGCTGACTATTCGGTCCAATTATGAGTTGAGGGGGGTCCCCGACTGAATAACATCTAGTCGTCTGATAGTCGACCTAACCGAATAGTCGGTCTGATTATTCGACATATTGTCCGACTATTCGGTCGACGGGTAGTTAAATGCTAGATTTTTTTTAATTCCTGAGAGTTATCATTTGTCATGATATTACCAAAAATGTCAAAGCTCTCTATATGTATGTTGTTAATGGATACTTTTTTGTTGGAGTCTTGTTGATTGATGATAATACATGTATAAATATATAAGAATATATGTATTAAAAAATCAAATTTTATATTAAATTATATAAAATTACAAAATCGAGTAATTCCAAATAATCTTCTGAATACTGATTATTATATATTCAATGACCCCTCTGGCTGAATACTGAATACCGACTTCTACAACACCGTGTCCATGGGTAATTGATGTTACGCGGATTTGTTGAAAATCTTCCATCATGGTGAGGCTTTCATATTAAGATATCATCTTTTGTACAGTTGGGAATGCGTTTGATAATGTGATTAATGATGTCACTAGGCTGAAATAGTTAGATTAGATGCAAGTCCCAATACCCATTATGAGTCAGAAGTTCACACACCATATTAGGAATTGATCATGTATTGTGGTTGGGATGCAACCATTGTGAATAACCTAGTAATCATTGATCCCTATATACATGAGTTATTTTCCCATTGCCAGTTACTGCCACAGAGTTTACAAATAGGAAGTGTTCAGAATCAATGATATCATTCCATAAGAGGAAATGCATTGCAGATAGAGATGCATCCCAAAAATCTGCAGACTTAAAGTACTTTATTTGAAGCATTTCTTCTAAAGAGCATGTTAGGGATCAATATGTTACCACAATAATTTGAGAATGAGGGACTTTTTCACCATATGAGCTTGACGAATACTAATTCTTCTAAAATACATTGTAGATAAATAACATTCCATGTGAAGGCTAAGGTTTTCCTTAACATATCACAAAAGTGTGAAGATCGCATCACATGCGATCAAGAGTGCCTAGTCATACTAGTGGCTTAGGGCAGCAGAAATTAAAATTTTTAATTAGACGAGACCACATGATATGAGAACAATTCTCATATTGTTTCATTAAGATCAAAAACGAGTCAAAGGATTACCTATTGAAGTGTGTTTGCAATCGCGTGTCTCTAAACGAAGAGACACTGTGTCTCAAGTCGGATTTGGCAAAGGATGCACTTGCAGGTGTGTGGATGAGACACGTGCTTCCCTTAATCTAAGTTAAAGATCTGAACGTAAAACCTCATGATTTCATCTCACGAAATACGTAGCCTTCTTCACTAGCACAAAGCACCGAAGAAGGCGGAGATCTACGGGCAATCAATCCGACAACACAGCGACAATGCGATGACGACAACGCTCTCAGTAACAATAAAGTGGGCGGTCACAATAGAGAGAGAGAGAGAGAGTATATGGACGTGTATGAAAAGGGGGGAGAGAGAAACTTGTTGCTTTCTTTTTGTTGTAAGAGAAAGAGCTAGGTCTAGACTTTCTTTTATAACAAATTAGATGGTGGAGATGCACTTCTGATTCAATTCATTGACCATGATTTTGTTGCATAAATTTGCAATAATAAATAAATAATTTAAAATAAATTAGATATATTGAAGAATCTTCAATTTAATTTAATTTGAATTAAATCAATCAACATATGGAATGGATGGAAAGAAAGCAAACCTCCTTCCTAACATAGAGCGGGCGACCACATTGAATTATGACTCAAAGGTGGTCGTCCACCCTCTATAATGGGAAAGTGATTCTCTTATTCCACATTTGTGAGATCTAATATCTCAACAAATATTCCACGTGTACAACAAATTTTGTTGTATAATTATTCACCAAAATAATTCTAAATTATTCTGTAATAATTTCAATCATGTCATTGATAATTATGAATCATATTCAACCACTCAATATAAAATATAAATTGCAGTTACAATTAATTGAACGATGTGAATTCAATTCACATCAACATTGAATTCGTAAAAACTATTTACAATTAAATTTCTCCAACATATTATAAATCATATTTATAATAGTCAAGATTATTATGGATAGTGATATACACATCAACCATATCTTTGATAATGAAATCATATTTAGTTGTCTTAAATGGCTATTCTCATGTGCCCAAGTAATATGAATCATATTCATGCTATTCATGATAAGTAAATCACATTCAATCATCAATTTCCCAATACCAGATACATTGTCAACACAATAGAATTATTCTTGAACTCTTTCAATAATAATGTGCTTTCTCTGTGGATACTTGGAGTACGACTGTACATTCCATATATAGTGACTTGGATATCGATATCATATCTCGAATCCAGATCTCAGGGACCTCTCAAAGATGTTTGATTAAATCAAACTATAAATCTAATATTCTCGTTGCATCTGAATCTCATTCGGATCAATGTCCAACATTTAGACTAAGATCGGATTATTATTATGCTGAGAGGAGTCACGAAAATCCAAACATGTTTCATTACTCCCTCGGAATCGAAGTGTCATGGTTATACAATCGTTTACGATCACATCATCCTCGAGTATTCTTAATACCCATACATCCTACATACTGGAAGACATAGATTAAACCCGAAGTTTTAGATCATATTTAAATTGTCTTATTCAATATTTTATCATTAAGTTTCTCATTCGATCATAGGGAATTGGTATCGATCATGTGCTTTCCAAAAGCATGTATCATACCTATAAATTCTTGTCATGATTCCAAAAGTAAGACGACAATGCATAGAGTTGATTGGTCACAAAACCTAATGAGCGAGCTCATGTCTTCCGGTTCGGTAGTGAACATGTGATCCCTTAAGAGATCATATTGCTCATATGCCCCTGTATGCACACTAGCTCACCTTTGTATAGACCTTCATTAGCTCATCAACCTAATGGCCTTCCTAATGAACATACTTAGACATATAGTAATGCAATGTCTCCGATCAGAGGATACGTGCATATATCATGACAGCATATGACACAGGTCTTGGTTATCTTGATCTCATTAAGTCAACTTTTTGACCTAACGTATATGACACCTCCGAATATCTATTTCTATACAGAGGACCTACATAAAGAGGTCGGTCAGATATCAACCTTTACAGAGGGATTGCCATCTCCTTCTCAAGCTGGAGATCCTTTCCTAACAATTATTTGGTGGCGTCTGATGAGTCCTCAATTTAACTCTTTAGATATCATCCAAGAGCCATCATCTATGATTCAACCATTGAATCAACAGTTGTATGATTATTAAGATGGCCATGGTACATAACCCTGATTGTAGTAAGGGACCTTATGAGTGCATTTCATCTAATCTCAAACAATGAGTGAAAATAAATCAATAACCTTTATTTATATGTCAAAGATTACAATAACATTTAATGTAGAAATGGTCCACTCGAGCTCACATGGCTAATAATCTCACACTATCCCTTATAACCATTTAGGTAAAATCTTTAAGTTTGTGCTCATTACATGATGTCGAAAATCTTTTGGGGTAAAGGTTTTGTAAGGGGACCAACAACAATATTAGCAGAGGTCATCACGGTGAAGATGAAGTCACCATGCTTTTAAATAATCTGAATGATGTGGTATTTCGTTTCCACATGCTTACTCTTCTGATACCATCTAGGTTCCTTCGCCTGAGTTATAACTCTCATGTTATCGCAGGGTAGCGAGATGGGAGTATCAAAGAAAACTACGCCAAGTTCCAAGATTAACTTATGTAACCACATCGCCTCCTTTGCAGCATCTGACGCGGTAATATATTCGGCTTATGTTGTTGAATCAGTAGTAGTGTCCTACTTCTTACTTCTCTAGCTCACCGTACCACCATTCAACAAGAACACAAACCCTGAAGTTGACTTGTGGTCATTTATATCAGATTGGAAGTCTGAATCTCTGTATCATGAGACTTGGAGATCACCATCTCCATAGACCAAGATGTAATCTTACGTATGTCTTAGATACTAAAGATGTTCTTCACTGCATTCCGGTATTGCTCACCATAACAGGATTAGTAACGGCTTACCACTCCCACTACATGGCAGATATCTGACCTTGTGCACATCATAGCATACATTAGGCTTCTCACATCTAATGCACAAGGGCATTCACCTATGGCTTTCTTATCCTCAACATTTCGAGGAGCCATCCCTTTAGATAGGTGCATACCATGTCTTAAAGGAAGGAAGCCTTTCTTGAAAATTTTCAGATGAAAACGTTAGATCTTCTTAATGTACCCATGTTGTAACAATCCCAAAATCCCCTTCTCTTTATTTCTGAACAGCTTCAGACTCAAGATATAAGTGACTTGTCCAAGATCTTCCATCTCGAAGGTATGGGATAACCATATCTTAACACTAGTCATCATCCCTATATCATTTCATATGATAAGAATGTTATCTACGTAAAGCACAATGAACACAATGGCGCTCCCACTAAACTTCTTGTACACACATGGTTCATCATGATTCTGAACAAAATCATAACACTTTATGATTTTATCAAATCTAATGTTTCAGCTCCCATAGATGGATTTCTTTAGCTTGCATACTTTACTTTCCTTAGTTATGAAGCCCTGGAGATGCTTCATATAGATATCCTCCTTGAGGTATCCATTGGGGAATGTTGTCTTGACGTCCATCTAGCAGGTGTCGTAGTCAATATATGCATCTATATTAGTAGTGCCCTGATGGATTTAAGCATAGCCACAAAAGAGAAAGTCTCATCGTAGTCGATGCCTTCTCTCTGTGTATAGTCCTTAGCTACAAGACGTGCCTTGATGGTCTCTACCTTCCCATCATGTCCTCTATCTCTCTTGAAGATCCATTTACACCCAATGAGTTTTACCCCTCTAGGTGGATCCTCTATGGTCCATACACCATTATTGTACATGGAGTCTATTTTAAACTTCGTTGCTAGCATCCATCTATTCATGTCACGATCTGCGAGTGCTTCATCAAATGAAGTTAGATCATTATCAATTTCACCTGCCTTTCATGTGGTACAATGATGAATCCATGATTCATCACTCTAAAAATGATTAATTAGCTTGAATCCCCAAATTTCATTGACATTTCTTCATGTATATTGTATAATTAGCATTCATGCATATGTAAATAAAAATGTCATTTTACCATGCATAATTGCATAAAATAAGAAGACAAAAAGCCCAGCCCAATTGACATGTAAAATAAGCTAACTTCCCCGATTTTTAACTAATTCATGCTAACTCCAAATGACCTAAAACCACCTCCATTGTGTACATATTATTATCAAGAATAAATGAAAAATACAAAAAATCACTAATAGAAATAAGTGGACTAGAAACTCAAATCCTAATTCATGACAAATGGACTAAAATGCGGATATATTCCTCATGCAGTGTCTGATTTGATCCTACTCACTTTTTAACTATGTACATTCAACTATCTTCAAAACAAGACCAAGTTTTCAAGTGAATCGAAGCTCATATGTGAAAGTTGGGTTTGGGCCTCTTTTGTACATTGTGTATTTTAATGATTTTTGACCTATTATTATATGTACATAATTAACTCATTTTATTTTATTCCTTTTTAATTTATTTTCTTTGATAAATGTTTTATTAAAATGTATAAAAATCCTAATTCAAAATGAGCTTGAAATCAAAGAAACTAACTGTTGGACATGCGAGCCCACGACGAGCCATTATGCAATAAATGTTATTGCAATTCACTCCTTAATCTGAAATAAAGAGTTCATAGTTTGCGTAATAGGTCCCTTAGTACAATTAGGGTTATGTACCATGGCCATCTTAATGATCATATAGCTGTTGATTCAATTATTGAATCATAGAGGTTGGTGCTTAGATGAATATCTAATGAGTTAGATTGAGGACTCATCAAGCACCGTCAAATGATTATTAAGAGATGATCTCCAGCCTGAGTAGGAGATGGCAATCCTTTCTCAGTTAGGCTGATATCTGACTGACTTCTTGATGCAGGTCCTCTACATAGGAATAGAGATTCGGAGGTGTCAGATTAGTTAGGTCAAAGAGTTGACTTAACGAGATCGAGATAACCAAAGTCCTATATCATATGCTGTCATGATATAGGCACACATCCTCTGACCGGAGACAGATGTGTTACTATATGTCTGAGTTTGTACATTTGGCAGACCAATAGGTTGATGACCTAATCAAGGTCTATACACCGGTGCGCTGGTGTGCATATAAGGGCATATGAGTAATACAATCTCTCAAAAGGATCATACAGGTTCACTACTGAACCGGAAGACATGAGCTCACTCATGAGATATTGGGAAGAATCAAATACCGTGCGCACGGTCGTCTCGCTTTGGAAGCTTGACTGAATTTGTAGGTTTGATATATACTTTTGGAAAGTATATGATCAAGACCTAGGTATGATATATGCTTTTGGAAAGTATATGATCGATACCGACTACCAATGATCGAATGAGAAACTTACTGATAAAACCCTGAAGAAGACAGTATAAAGTTGATCTAATACTTCGGGTTTATTCTGAGTCTTCCAGTATGCAGGATGTACAGGTATTGGGAATGCCTGAGGGTGATGTGATCATATACGATTGTATAACCATGACGCTTCCATTCCTAGGGAGTGATGAAACGGGTCTGGATTTTAGTGACTCCTCTCAGTAGAGAAGTAATCTGATCTAAGTCCAAATGTTGGACATTAATCTGAATGTGATTCAGATTCAATGAGAAGATTAGATTTGCGGTCTTGATTTAATCAAGCATCTATGGGAGGCCCGAGATCTGGATTTGAGATGCGATCTCAATATCCATGTCACTATACGTGAAACAATACAATTGCCCTGTCTTATCTCCAAGTATCCGCGGAGAAAGCGCATTATCCTTGAAAGAGGTCATGGATAATTCTATTGTTGATATATGTATCCGAGCATTGAGAAAATGGATAATTAAATGTGATTTAATTATCATGAATAATATGATTTTGATTCATATTATAAGGAGAGTTATCTTAGATAATTAAATGTGATTTAATTATCAAAGATGTGAATAATGTGAATGTGATTCATATTATTTGAACACATGAGATAAAGAGATCCAAGATGATTAAATATGATTTAATTATCAAGGATAAGAATAATGTGGATAGTAATATCCAATTATTCATAATATATTATAAATGTGATTTATAATGTATTAGAGAGAGTTAAATATACTTTATATTAGTAGATTAATTATTAATGTGTATTGGATACACATTGTTTAATTAATTGAAAATGTAAATTACATTTTATTTTGGGTTGTGAATTTGATTCACAATAATTTAATGTCAAGATTGCAATATTCCCCAAAATTAATTGAGGATTATTTTGGTGAATTAAAATACCAACAAATTGTTGTTGGAAATTGGATGGAGAGAAAATCAAGGAGATTGCCCTCCCCTTTTGGAAAGGAGGGGGCGGCACCAATTCCTTGAGGGAATTGGTGGCCGTCCCCCCCTTCCAAAGAGGAAGGTGTATCTCCCTTATTTTCTCTCTCTCTATTTGTGTGGTTTAATTTGGTATTATATTTATTTGATTTATCAAATATATTTAATCAAAATTAAATCACAAGTTGTTGGCTTTTACCAACAACAATCTTGACCATTGGATTGTCATAAATCAATCTCATCCATTGATTTTATATGACACATGGATTGAGATCCATGGATCCCAAAATCCTATAAATAGAGAGGCATTCTTGGCTCTCTCTTTACACAATGCTTGAGAAGCATCTCTCTCTCTCTCTTTCTCTCTAGAGGTCAGCCCTCTCTCTCCCTCTCATGGCCGTCCACCATGGATGCCATGGAGAGGTTCTCCATCGCCGCGGCATCGTCGTTATGCTGCCCGTTCTTCTGCTCGTGGATCTCCATGTTCTTCAGTGCGCCTCGCTCGTGAAGAAGACGTTGGATCTCGTGTGTCGAGATCAGGAGATCCGCCGCTTGGATCATCAACATGGATTGCGAGAAGCACGCGGTTCATCCCCGCGCTCGCAAGCGTCTCCTCCGTCGGATCGGACTTGAGATAGGAGGTCTCTTCGTTTAGAGACTTGATCGCAACCACGCTTCAAGAGGTAATTCTAATTACTTGTTTGTGGTTTAGACGAAATGATCCGAGAAGTGTTCTTGGATCATGTGGTTTCGTCGTATAAAATTTTTTAAATTCCGCTGCATCGAGCAACTAGTGCGACTAGTCGCTCCTCGTCGTATTCGATACGACGTTCATGCTTCCGTGATGCGCTTGAGGATCTAACCATATCCTTCAAGTGGTATCAGAGCCAAGTTGACGGTTTCGAATAGTGATTTTGTTAACCAAGTACGACTTGGGTTCGCTAAGGTCGCGAAAGTTTTCATCGCATTTGATTTCGTAGATCTGTTTAGTAAATAAATTCGGCACTGTTTAAATTGTTTAAACACGAATTTATACTTGGATTATGTTCCCCATTAAATAAGGAAACCATAGGATCTGAGTTTGCGTAAATCGGATTTCGTATGCTCGAGATATGGTCGTTTTAATGAACATGTATGCACTGTTGCGGGAACTGTGAATCTAAACGTGATTAAAATGTTAATTAGTATTTAGACTTGCCTCTAAATGCGTGAAACATCACTTAGGTTCTGTCCTAAATCAAATTAGCAAACTTTAGAAATTGACTTTGCTTAATTTGGATTTAATATGATTGAGATATGCTAATTTTAGTAAGTAGGGGTCACTGCTGAAATTGCTTTCCTAATCAAGAACCATGTGATCGTCAATTAATGAAATTAATTGTTAATTCGAGAAATAATTATGAAAAATATTTGTGAAATATTAGAGAATGATTATTTCCTTAATTGACTTGGCCCCAACCAATTAGTTGATTAGATTTGATCTAAACCATAATTGGAATTACAATCATCAAACTTCTTGCTTGAATAGGACTTAGGAATTTGCCTAGCAAATTTCCTTAAAATCAAAATTGTTTTGATTACTATATGGTATAATTTCGGTTGAAGAACCGATGATCATCTCAAGTACAAAATAATCAATTTGGCATTATCCTTTCCCGAGGCGGATATGGTGTCTAGTCGGGGATCGCTGGGTCAGCGGGTTGCAACGTATGTGGTCCGCCCCACTCCCGTCGGTACTGCCATGACAGCGGGTAGGGCCGGGATAATGTCCGAGGGATTATGATGTATTTTTCTAATTATTAAAATGCGAATTAATACGTACTTTGAGAATAATATCATATATATTCAAGCATAAAAATTAAGTTTGATTGATTGAATTGGATTGATAATTAATTTAATATGATTAAGTTAATTATGTCCAATTAAGAATACTCTAATATGATTAGAGTTAATAATTCCCTTGGAAGAATTAATTTATATGAATGTGATTTGTAGTAATTAATTAAATTTGAATAAGAGGTGGAGGATCACATAAGTGACATCCATGGTCTCCCGTCAAGGCGAAGGGTTTCCGTCGCCAGGGATTGTATATAGGAGACGCCTGTACGAAGTGACAGCTCCTATATACAAGCACATCTGGATCGGGCTCTTCGCTTCTCGAAAGAGTAAGGCCGTATGCGTAGTGACCCCAATATCGGATCCTCATATTATTGGGGCGATATTGGATTGCGCATAGCGAGTTCTATTCATGTTGACGGTTGGTTCAATTAACGACGGGTCAACATCACCTTAGGGGTGGTGGGCCCGGGTGTTAAAGACCGAATTGGGAAATGCAAGTTGGACTTGCAAGGCGGAATGTGTTCCCGCTTCTCTTCATTGGAGTTATAGTTTCTCATATTATTGGAATGTAACAAAGATAGAGAGGAGATCCCAGATCTTGCTGAGATATAATGGTAAGTATATCTCTTACATTGAAAGTGATTAAGGGAATGAACTTTTAGTGTCTTTGACAAGGCAAGGCAACTTTGATATAAAATTCCTAAATCAAAGTATAATTTATATATATATATATATATATATACACTCATGCAAATTTCAGATAATCCTTCATTAAACCCACTCAATATTATACTCAATAATAACCAGTAGAATATCATGGATTGGACCCTCGATCCAGATATTGTAATTGCAGTTGGACACATAATGTATGTGGTTGCAATATGCAAGTTTCCTCATAACAATGAGAAGTGATAATTAAATAGACAATAGGACTAAAACCCTAGGGTTTGTATGTCTCTATAAGTCTTGATCTTATCGAATGTACTTTTGAAGTGACATGTTGATGATGATCGTAATTATCAAATTAATCCTTATAAAATCAATAAAGATATTCTGGCATACATATGTGCTCTTGACATTTAATCATGAATGACATGGTTCTCTACATCATGTAGAATGGTAGCTCTATTAGAGATAATGTATTCAAATTGTTTGAGTACCTACCTGAACCTATGCTTTAAGAGTTTAGATGGATGTAGGTGATGAGTGTCATCATTCTATTATCTTTACTCTAGTCATTCATGAAGCTTCATAATATTTATATTGTATGAATTTTATGAAGCATGTATAAGTGTTGAAATACTCTTATATTGAAAATTTTTTATTTTAAGATAAGAGATCCTTGGTCTTGAGCAATAGTTGCTTATAGACAAAGGGAGCGCAGTGGAAGCATGGGTTGGACCCAACGTAAGAGGTATAGTCAAAGAGTTGACTGTATTTCTGTGACTTCCATATGACATCCAAAGAGTTGGATGAATGCCAATACTGCAATAAATTGATGTGTTGATAGTATGACTATCAAATCTATCTAGAATCCTTAGAGAAGAATCAGATAGTGCATCAAATTAATCTACATGTAATCATTGAAATTGACTTACTTATTTGATAAGATAAAGTCTAATAATTGTATCTCAATTTTCTAATGACACTTGCAATTGGTTGCATATGTATTAGAAATTTGATCTTAAGGTTTATTAGTCATCCATGTTGAAAGTGATGCAAGTGTTGCAACAATTTCCATGAGATCAATAGACTTCATATTTTCAGTGGGAGCCCTTAGTCTTAGAGAATGTCTCTATAACCTAGATATTAGAATACACTCATTGTTTATTTCTAATTGTTGGATATAAACATGAATTCTGTAATAAATCTATCATAAAGAGTTATGATGGAGATATTTCAGATAGTAATCTAAAATCTAGTGGACTCTATTAAATTAGAAAATTAATGAATGGTTCATTAAAATTTTTTAATACTGAGAATTAAAAAGATCAATAGGAGGATAAAGATCATTTGATAATGATCTTACATCAAATTTTGGACATATGTCTGTTGATGAGATCAATGGACTAGTAAGACATGAAACTTTAGATTGTCTAAAGATTCAAATCTCACATACTTGTGAATATTGTATTCAAAGTAAAATGTCCAATACACTCTTCCTTGGGAAAGGTGTAAGATGTCAAGATATTAAGGATCTCATACATATTGATGTATGCAGATCATCTATATCATAGTAAACATTATGGATATGTGATATCTGTTAATGATTATGTATGATATGAGATTTCTTCTCTTCACTTAGAGAACTTTGAAATATTCAAAGATTTCATAATTTTGGTTTAGAACCAAAGTTTGAAGGAAGATGAAATGAATTTAATCTAATCAAGGTAGCTTGTACCTATTAGATGAATTCAAGAAATAACTTATGAAGATATGAATATCATTCCTATCTCAATCCTCCTAATGAACCTGAACTCAATGGAGTTGTAGGGAGATGCAATTGATCATGTGTGACATGATTTAATCAATGATTAATCATAGCATAATTATCTCTTAGTTTCCAAGGTATATATGTAGTAGAGACTACAATGTATATCCTTAATAAGGTTCCATGCATGTAAGCTAGAATCTAGCACTAGAGAGTGCTACTTCATTAGGAAAATAAAGGATGGTATTGGATACCTACTTTATGCCCTTGAGATTCTTAAAAGATCCCATCTTTGAGAATATGATTCTTATAGGATGACTCTCTTGAGAATCAAGATGAAAATGAAGTAAAGGAACTCATTTAATCTTGAAAAGATAATGAGGCTCCTGAAATTGGAAACTTAAATAGATAATTAAAGATGAAACATTAATACCTCTTCAAATAAGTTTGAGGATGGATTTCATGTGTCAGTTGAGTCTGAAAATGATCGGACTTCGTATGATGAAGCTCCTGAGGATCATGACATGGAAAGATGGATGTTAGCAATAAAAGTCTAATGTAGACTTCATATACAAGTGTTGTATATGGACCCTCGAGGATCCACCTATATGGGTCAGACCCATTAAGGTGTAAATGGATCTTCAAGAGAAAGAGGGAACCTGATGAGAAGGTATAGACCTTCAAAGCACGGTTCGTAGCCATGAGCTACACACCGAAGAGAAGGCATCGCTTGCGATAAGACTTGCTCTCCAGTGACCTTGCTTTAACCCATCAGAATATCGCTAACTATAGCTACACAACTTGTCTATGACATCTTCATGGTGTGAGTCAAGATTACATTCCTCTATGAATACCTCTCTGAGGATATTCATATGAAGTAGCCCCAGGGCTTCATGGTTGAGGAAAGCAAGGTGTGCTAGCTGAAGAACTCCATCTTTGGACTCCAATAAGTTTCTTGTAGTTGGAACATAAGATTTGGTACTCCTTAAATTAATCTGAGAGGTACTCATTATCTCGGTTAGATCGAATCTGTTCAATCTTCCTATAGGTTTGGTTCTCAGCCAATGCCAATAATTCTTTAAACTTTTTAAAGGTTTCATATTTATGACGTAATAGGAAGATAAAACCACATCACAAATGATCATCAATAAACATTAAATAATATCGATATCCATTTCATATCGTGGTATTGAAGGGACCACGTACATCGATATGTACTAGGTCAAAAATACCCTCGCATCAAGTAACCTTGGTATGAAAGGGTGCTCTGGTCATTTTACCTCATTTACATGTAGGTAAAGCTTGGACATGTAGAAAAACTAAGGGTCCATCCTTTATCAATTAATTGATCCTATCAACAGATAAATGACCAAGCCTTTGATGCCAAATAATGTTCGAATGATTTACGTCCTCTCTGGTTTTTTTAGAATTTTTATTAGTGGATTTTACATTCAAGACAGATTCATCAATGTACAATTCATAGAGTCCACCATAAGTTAGAATACCATATGTATATTTATCATAATGACTTATGACGATTTTCTCACATAATAAGAATGAATATCAATTTCTAACTAACTTAGATACATATATTAGATTCCTTCTAACATCTGGAATATAAAGACATTCTTTAAGCACAAGAACTCTCTCACTAGATAATGATAGTCTACATTTCCAGATGGCAACTGCTGCAACAGTTGCATTAGATCCATTTGTATGACTATCTCCTCTTCGTCAAGAATCCTAGTTTCCTAAAATAGATGCAACAGATTGCAAATATGAAGAGAAGCACCGGATATAATGATCCAACTACCTTCTTGTCCTACGAGTAAATTAGTTTCCAGCCGGTCGGAGCCCCATTATCATCACCTATCTGTTCAGATCGATGTACCCGCTCGCCCTTCATCTTCTCCCGCACTCTGATCACCCTAACCTTCGATCCTCGTGTTGAGATTAGGAGACCAGTCTCCTCTATCACCTTCACTGGAGACCCACCCCCATCCACCGTCGCTTCTTGCTTTTTCAGACCTAATAACCCCGAGCGGAGTATCGCTCCGAGTCAGAGCTCTCTCGTGCAGGCCTTGACGCGCTTCCAGGACATCCGATTCCATCCGTATGAGGCTCGCCAGAGGTCACCCAGGTCCCAGTCGTCGCCACGTTCATCCGACTGTCAGCTACTCCATCAGAGCCGGCCATCCGATGCGGAAGGGCCCCACGATCCTTTTGGCGTCATCTGATCCTTCATCAGAGCTACGGATCACTCCCGGTGCTCCGACGAAGCTCGCCCAGACGCAGTTCTTCCAGAGGCCCTCTCCGCCGTCCGATCGAGTCCACCTCCCAGACCTCATCTCAGCCATCCATCCACTGGAGGTGTCAGGCCGTTAGATGTTAGATCTAACGACCTCGTACTAGCCACGTAGCCGACATCTGACAGCTGTCGGATCTGACATCGGACGAACCTAGAGCCACACGATCGCGCCTCATCAGCGGCCGCCACGCGTCCTCGTCACGCGCCTCTCACATGCCTCATGGGTATATTGCACTTTCTTTCCTGCATTTCTTTTAGTTTCCATTTTAATCTGTAAAATAAAATATACAGTTGGACCATTTTGCATTCCAGTACCTGTAGTTTCTCATATTTGCACTTTAGTCCTGCCTGTGTGGACCCACGTGCTTCGTCACATGTTTATCTGGGTTATTTGCATTATTTCCCCCGAACTTACCATCTGTTATGAATTGAATGCTTACTTTTCATATTTGCAAATATGTCCCTGTGAGTGTTGATTTGTGACATATGCGGATATTTAGTGGAGAAATTGTAGTTTGGGCCCTAGGTTTTTATTGCGTGTTATTATTTGGTCCCAGGACTTATTTTAATTGTGTTTTGGTCCCCGTGAGCTGTGTGTTTTTTAAATTAAATAAATAGCTTTTTTGCTCCAAAAGTCATGAAATGTTGACACGTAGCTCCTGCTACTATGTAGATATTTTGGGATTTTTGGGGTGTGTTTCGATTTTGTTTATTATTTTCTAAAATTCAAAAACCTTAAAAACCATCCCTGTTTGTTTTAGAAAATCAACTAAAAATATCAAAATACCTTGAAAAATTCCAAAAAATTCTGACAGTGTGCTTTGCATTGTTTGAGTTTTTATGCAATTTTCATTCCATTCTCGTTTATAAAACCCATAAAAATTGAAAAAGAGTAAAAACCTTATTAAAATCATTAAAAATTCATAAAAAATCAAAAAATATGTTTTATTCTTCTGTAGGTAGATTTTATTTTGTAGTTTATATAAAATTACTGCTAAAGTTTTATAAGCATTTTAAATATTTTTAATTTGCCTTTAGATTCCAGCTGTACATTGTTTTCTGTTTTTGACTTTCTTTGATTTTTAGAAAATTAATTAAAAATTAGAAAAACCCCACAAAATTCACAAAACACTTTAATATTCTAAAAACATAAAAACATTTTTGTTTTGGATTTTGAGTATTTTTGGAACTTTAAATAATTATATGAGTGTTGATTTTTGATTTACCTTTATTCTTTTCTCATTATCAAAATCATAAAATTTTTTTGAAAAATTTAAAACCACCAATTTTCTTTCTTTTATTGGTTTCCCAACTACTTCGTAGATTCATCATTTCGTGCTCCTTGTGATCGACCCTCTAGCTATATCAGGTAAAATAAACTAGCAAGACCACTTGCTTTGCTTTGATTGTTTGATTTCTTTCATGTTGGTCTATTTTTCTTTATTGACTGCGCCTTGCTGTTTGGATTGCAACGACCAGAGTAATTTCTTAACCCGAGTAGCAAAAGCGTGTCATCAGAATGGCGCCGTTGCCGAAGAGCACAGCTTAGTAGTCGTTTTCCTTTTTCGGCTTGTTTTTATTTTTCTTCTTTTTTTCTTTATCTATTTTCTTTTTATTTTGTTTTTGCTTTTGTTTTTATTTCTTTTTATTTCTTTGTGTTTGGTTTCATTTTTATTTTATTTTATTTTATTTTTATATGATTGGGATCTAACCATAATTTCTATTTCTCTTTCTTGCGAGGGTCGACGAGCGAGGCCGGCTATCTAGGAGCGTCGAGGCACTCGAGCGAAGCGGAGGCGGCTTGTTTCTGCATCGAGCTGCAGGAGAGCGTAGGAGAGAGGAGCAGGACTTTATGAGGAGCTTTACTCTTAGTTTTATTTCTTGCTTCTATTATTGTAATAATACATGACAAGACTCAGGACTCAAACTCAGACTTGGCTTGATCTCGGGGTCTGTTTCGCCGAGCACTGATGTGCTCGGGGGACCTCACCACAGATTTTACGCGGGTTTTGTGTTTATCACATTTTTCTTTTATTTTTGATTCTCGAAGTTTTTGGCCCTTAGACTTAGGATTTTTGGCTTGATTGTGACGTAATTAATCAAGGCCCTAGCCCTAATTGCTTGCCTGTTCCTATCGATCGATAAGTGGACCTAATTAATTAAATCACAAAAGAAAAAGTTAACTCGATAACCTGAGGGGTCATGTGTCGCTAGAGGCCTTATACTGCGCTGGCAGGATCCATTGTGGCGGACACTGATTAGCATCAGAGATCGGACCCCGACCCCTTTTGTTGACCCATTAGCTATCGTTCTTCTTGAGTAGAAATTATTTGTCTAAGGCCGATTTCTTCTTGCATCATATAGGTAGTTTTATTTTAGTCTTTATTTTATGCGCGGATCACCCTGCATGTAGAGAGCTGGAGTCATGTACACATTTCTTACTCTGCATGCATCATAGTGTTTGACTGCGCATTGACTTTTTCGCCCCCTATTTTTGGACTTAAAATAACCAGGAGAATCGGAAAATTCGTTAGGCATTATTTGCTTGAAAATACCTAAAAAAGAAAAAAACTATAAAATTGGGACTGCTAAAACACACTTTACCCTAAAAGATACCACACTGAAAAACTTGTCTTGGGAGAGCAATCCCCTTATTGTCTGGTTTGGATGAGCGAGAGAGTGACCCGCATTTTTTGCCCTGATTAAGCTTTTTAATTTATGTACAAAAATAAAATATTTTAACCAAGTCTTTGTCTAATTTATTCTTTAATTAATTAATTAACCTTGCATAAAGAATTAAAATCCATATAAATCATACAATTAAGAGAAAAATACAAAAAACCAACATTATATATTTTGTATATATATTTTATTTTATTATTTTAATTTTTCCTTTCTCTAGCCTATAAAAAATCCATAAAAAATAGATAATTATGTATATATTGTATATGGATTAATCCACTAATTAATCAAATTAAAAATGGAAAAAAAATTACAAAATACAAAAATACGATATTTTATCATTTATAGAATACCTCCAAAAATACATGTTGTACAGTTCCCTTCTTTTAATTTTGGATCCTTCATGAAAATGTAGATCTGAACGAGATGAACAACTTTTGTGTTGGCCACTTTTTGATTTGACTTCATTAACTATTTCTTTTCGATTTTTCTTTTCAATTTATTTATTTAATTTTCATTATTTTATTCTTAATTTTATTTTAACTTAACCTTATTTATTTTAATTATTTCATAACCTTTTATTTAATTTTATTATTTATTTACATTTTTGTTTCTTTTCATTTTCCCTCTTTCTTATTCTCTCTATTCTTTTCTCCCTCTCTACTTCATTCCTCTCTCTAGGTCATATGCTCATCACATGATCCGCCTTTCACCTATCTCTCTCACCTCCCGCACGTGACTCGCACATGTTGCTTTCCTCTCTGCACGCACGTGCGCGACATGTGCCACACCCCTCACCTCCCCTGCCTCCCGCGTTACAGTCCTCCTCCTGACGTAATGACCACCATTGTCGCATCCCCTCCCTACGGTCGTCACACTTGCCGGCTGCGTAACCGCCACCACTCCCACTCCGCCTTCATGTAACTTTCCCTCTCCCTCCTCTCCTATAAAACCTCACCGCCACCTCCCATCATCAGCATCCACCCTCTACAAAGACCACCCCCTTAGCCTGATTCCCTTCCCAGGCGACAACTACGGTAGTGTGTCGATGACGATAACTGTAGTGATTCGAGGTGAGATCCGTGGCCCCTCCCTGACTGTGTAGCATCTTGTCTTTCTCAAGCTATAGGAGCTCAGGTGTTCTTCTCCTTAGACACCTTCGAGCGATGACCCGAAGGGCTTCTGGTCCAACTAATGCGATCCAGGTACACCCTCTTCTACTCCTCGTTCTTCTCCTTCTTCCCCCCTCTTGGTCCGACTTCTCCTTGGAAGGCAGATCCTCCACCTCTTCCATCTTGCCTCTCCTCCGTGATATAGTCGCACCTACATCGGATCCCTTGGCTCCTCCGTCTAGCACAACCACTTTCGCCTCTGTAGTCATTCACCTCTGCCTCGAACCCCTTGCCCTCCTTCCCCTGCAGTCTCACCATTTGAGGTACACTGCCTGACCAACACATCACATCACCGCTCACGACTACGTCGCCACTGCCTCTGGGGCGCAACGCCTCCCTCGCCTGATGATCATGCCATCGACTCGCTGCTCCACCTCCTTTCGTGTGTTGATAGAAGCGGGGACCCTCGACCACCGCCGCCCTAGCCCGCCTCACCATCACCCATCGACAGGAACTCCCTCGCCTCCAGTCATCGTTGGATTAGGGGTCGACCCTTGATAAAAACATCCATCTGGGCATCCAAGCCTCCCTCCCGAACCTCGACCCAATCTTAGAGGTTTGGGCACGCCCAACCTCCAGGACCCAACCATGTGGAAGCTTGGCCGCCCAAGCCTCCACCCACCTCCAAACCTCGTAGTGCATGCGTGCCAGACGTGAGCGTGGGGGTGAATGGCAGTAGAGCACCTGCGCCTTCGGCTAATTGTAAAAGAGTCCCATGCCTTAGGCTAATTGTAAAAAGATCCCTACCTGAAAAAATTACAATTGAGGCCCCAATGGGTTTTGAATATTGCAAATAAGACCTTCAAGGATCTTTTTGAAGAAGAAAACTTTATCTCCATTGCATTAGGCTTCTATATCATCATTTTATCATATCTTTGCATTCGAACTCCAATTTCTATGCACAATATATCATTTTGAAGCTTATTGAACACTCTATCATATCATATTTCTTATGGACAGATTTGATGTCGTTTATTGGTAATTATTACTTGCTGAACTCTTGATATATGCACGCTACATTCTGACCTATTGGTGCCATATTTATATTGAGAAAAATTCAATTTATTCTACATGGACTTGATTGAGGATATTTTGTTTAGATTAACTCTCTTATAGTTAATGATTATTGTTAATTGAGAATTTAATCTATGTAGGGATTTACGTAGGGAGGAAATTAATTATTTTCCCTGACATATTTTGTGATATTTTTTAACAAATGATTCTGGACAAACTTGATCTGATTACAAGGGCTTAGTTGAGGGACTTAGTAGATTTATTGCTTAGATATTATTGTACAATATTTGAGGATTAAATCACAAGAGTTTTATGGATAGCTATTCTTCTTCGGAATTATATTGATATATTTAATAGGAGCATCAACCAACCTGTTCACCTTAATACCTACAACTTGAATTTGATTGAATATATTTCTAGATTTAATATCTTTGACATCTGATTTACTTTTGAGGATATTCATTATTTTATTTAATTAAAATTAAATATCACCAAAGATCATGTGCTTATTTATCCTCTCTACTTTGCATTGTATTTTCATCATCGCATTCTTTTCTTTATTTTTGTTTTACTTCCTGACATAGATATTAACATATCATTGAATTATTTATTAAAATTAATTTGAAACCACACAACTAAAAGTCATCATTCCTTGTGTTCGACCTTTGTAGACTTACCAAGTCAAAATTCTCCACAATATTCAAAGATTGTGGTTTTTGCTGAATTGAAATGTGTCTCCTATACTACGATTATTAATTATTAAAGAGACACATTTTTGGTACGTCAAATGGTGTCGTTGTCTGGAACAACGTGTTTTTATGGTTTTTAATTAATTTATGTAATTAATTTTTGTGAAATTAATTCCTATGTCATTTTTTCTTTCTTCTTCTATTATTTTCTTTTACATTTTATTTTTTGTATCTTATTTGCATCTCTCTCTGTCTCTCACTACTAATCACATTTTTATCTCTTCACATATAACTCAGAGTGATTTTTGGATATAAAATCAAGGGCCCTGCGAAGAAGACTAAATTTGTGAGAGAGAGCTTAGATTATGTTTTATTTTCTGCATCATTTATAGGATCTCTCTGAACCCTATGTTTTGTAATAATTTGGACTGGACATTTTGCGGTGTCTGTTTCAACCCCAGTTGTGCGTTGGGACCCGACTTGAGTGGCGTAGGAATTATATGCACATACGCTAGCTTAGAATTATTTTTGATTATGCTCATAATTTTTTGGCCACACATTTTTTACTAATTATACGAATTATAGATCGTTCAACTTAGCCAGATTTTTAAATAATTTCTTTATGTTAGTAGAACTATCTGTTTCGATCATTTTCATCTGTACTTATCATTTAGTGTAACTTTTGAATTCTTGGTTTGGCATCTCGCATGAAGAACACGAGGAATTGATAAACCTGAATTTACCCTCGCTAATTGTGTTTGAATAAATGTTAAATTTTGTTACAGGTGGGCAATGCAATTAAAAGCGAGCGGTCAAATTTATATTTTACTTGGGCAAGTCCAAGGTTGAACTCAAGGAGGCCACTATCTCCTTAGGTTGATTTTTAGGCGATCTAGAAGCTAGGTTTTCAGTGAGGCAATTTTTTGTATTTTTTAATGCAAATAATAAATACAACACAATTTTGGAAAAGTTCAAGGGGCTAAACTACAATTTTTGATCAAATGAACTCCATACCCAATGAAACTTGACCATAACATGTATGAATGCCGAATTAAGATATTTTATTTTTTTTTGAATTTTTCTAATGCAAGACGATTTAATTACGAATCAAATATGCATGCAGAGTGATTTTTCGCAAATTAATTTTAATAAATCTCAAACACCAATATTTTCTAGAGATTAAATTATCCTAGATAGATCTATGTGAGAGATATCTAGAACACTTTTTAATTCCTTAAAATACTAAGTATGGAATTAATCAAAATAAATTACTCAAATCATTGTTTAATTTATTGCGACCTCAATATGCGTGCAAACAATATGAATTTTGAGCACAACGTAAAACACCTAAAATCTACTAACTTTGAATTTTTGGTAATTTTTGGATCTATGATTAATTTAATATCAACTAAAGAGAATGTCATGGGTAAAATATGTAATGTTCCCATGAAAATAATTTTATTAAATAGACCATGTCTCACAAAACTAAAACCAAATATCCACAAGATAGAGCATAAGTGGTTCTACAATGCATAATTTTTGAATAAAAAATGATGCTAAATAGAGATTTAAAACGATGCTCAAAGACACGTGCTTAAATGCAATACAGAAATAAAATAAGCAAAAAAATGCTAATAAGGATAGAATGGTAATTACCCAAAACCTGTTGGGTTTCTTTGCAAATTTTTCGTTGGCACACGCGCATCGCACGTGTTGCTGACGTCACCCCAAAGAGCGGGGGTTTCTGTAATTATTGAGACAACGTGGGTGCTTAATGCAATTGTTCTCGAGCGCATGTGCGCCACACGTGGGGTCCAGTTGGAAGGGGCGCGTGTGCAACTTTCCAGATGCTTAGGGCATGAACATAATTTCCACCCCCGCTCACGTGCGCCTCCTATGAGCAGGAGTCTTGGGCGATGGGCAAGGGGCCCATGAGATCGAGGGCTCGTGCGGCAGGCGATCGGGCTGCGAGCAGTGGAGCGGGCCGTGGGGCTCGCAATAGAAGTGTGTGCCCGACAGTTGAAGGCGTGCAGATGTGGTCAACGATCGAATGGAGGCTGTCGGAGAGGCGGAAAAGCGAAGTCCTGTGGAGAAGCGGGCTCAATGGCGGAATGACGGGGCTGCCACTTAGAGGTGCTGTTGGTGGTTGGAAGCGAGCGATGGAAGGAAAGTCGATGGTGGGCGGATGGACAAGATAAAATCGACAAGATAAAAGACCGAACCTTTACGGTCATCAGCTCTGCGTGAGTAGGTGAATTGGGGGTTTGCTTGCCCGATCTTGTGTGTTCCAGATCTCATCCGCCTTCTCTCGCTACATCACGATGATGGACCAGAGGTCCCTTAGGCAACATTTGGTTGCACCGCTTTCAAGCACTCCGGTCCGCTCATCTAGGTTGGTTCGCGAGAGCCCAGACCTGCTCTCCGAGCCCGAGTTTGAGTCCGCCCTGTTCCCCCTTGACCACCCTTATACCACTCCTGAGGTGCCCAAGAAGAGACTGCAGCAGACATTTGATGATTTGATAGCACCTGAGTTTGGGTCTTTTGCCTTTGCAGAGACCATGGCCAGCAGTGAGGAGCGCACCGATGGACCCAGCAGGAACCAGACCTACGTATTAGATCAGGTTGCCATCAACAACACCCAGTTAGACTCCCTGGAGACCATGCAACGTCAGTTCAGAGACCAGGGGGATTTCATGGTGGACATGCGCAGAGAGATGGAGCAGATGCGAGCAGACAGAGAGTAACGTAGAGCCGGTGGAGGAGGAGATATTTCTGAGGGAGGAGAGCCTGAGGATCCCGCACAGCCAGCAACACCCGTACGTCCGATGAGAGAGTTGCACAAACCTGGTGCAACTATGACCCATAGATGGATTCAGCTGCCAACCATTCTGGGAGATTTCAAGCTCCCGCCTCAGACCATCTAGCTACTACCCCGATTCCATGGGCTTGCCACCGAGGAGCCGCACCTCCATCTTCGAGAATTCGAGATGATCTGCAGCACGGTCCACGACCGCCTTGTGGACGAGGATACCATCAAGATGATGGCTTTTCCGTTCTCCCTTGTAGATAGAGTAGCCAACTGGCTGAAGCACCTAGGGAGATACGTCACATCATGGGAACAACTCCGGAACGAGTACTTGAATAAGTACTATCCAGTCGACCAGACGAATGTAGCTAGAGCCCTGATCAACAACTTCTCCATGCTTCCCAACGAGCAGTTCCACGAGGCATGGGACAGATTCAGAGAGCTCATTGACCGGTGTCCCCATCAAGACATATCCAAGCCCAACCTTGTCCAGAGTTTTTTCTACGGGCTTACACCGGAGTTGCAGGGGCTAGTGAACGCATCCTGTGGGGGATCCTATTTTGCCAAGGATTTGGATCAGGTCTGGGCCATCTATGAGGAGATGGTAGAGAATTACACAGTTATGTCCCAGACCCACCTCTATACACAGGGGGAAGCCCACACCATAGGCCATGTCCTATCAGAGGATAGCACGGTCGATGCAGGTCTGTCTACATCTTCAGCAGCTGCAACACATGTAGAGTCGACGGGCGCTGATCTGGGTATCATCAGTGAGAAGTTGGACTGCATCGAGCTTATCGAGAAGAAGTAGTACCAGGGCATGTCTCATATAGATTAGATGGCACAGACGCTGAGTGACATGAAGGCCCATATCATGTGCCTCTTGGAGGCACAGACGACATCTCAGCCCTATCTCAGGTCACGGGTAGATCCCAGCAGCAGCAACAGCTCGACCTAGCCCTCCGCCCACTACCAACAGGTGCATCACATACAGACAGAGCCGTTCCAGTAGCAGCAGCAGCAACAGTATGTCCAGGCACCACCATCTCCAGACACTTAGATGGTGGTCTACCAGCCGGATCAGCCCTTGGCCGTCCTTCCCCCACTCACTTACAAGTAGGAGCCATTGATGGAAGTCAACGGGATTTGGTATCACCAACCTCAGCCTGGGATCCGACGAGACCATCTCGGATTCTGTTGGTCGACCGGAGGTGCCTCATCCCAGCCGCAACCTCCAGTTCAGGCTGGCCAGTACGGCCAGCAACACCAGCATCCCCAGTTCCCACAGCCAAATCCACACTACCAGCAGGGTCCTCGTCCCTATCAACAGGGATAACCGTAGAGGCAACAATAACAGCCTCAACAATTTTCTCACCAGTATCCCCCTCACCCTTCTCAGCAGCAGCAACCTCACTTTCAGAGAGGCCACCCGTCCGGTTCTCATGGGCCCACATATGAGAACCCATCTTTAGATGATCTAGCCCGCCTTATCTTTGAGCAGCAGATTACATTCAAGCGGGAGATGGATGAGTTTCGTCAGGAGATGAGGGAGATAGTGAAGGGCAAGGCCATCATACCCGCTCAAATAGAGCCGAATCCGAAAAACCTGAAGAGGAAGTCTGAGCAGGTAGAGTTTATAGAGGTTACCACTCCTAGTGACTCACTTGGTGATATTTCTGCGTATACTTTTGATGCTGACTTTGTTACACTTAGGAGTAGTAGGATGCCAGCCGACAATGCCTCATCTGAGCGAAGACCACATGAGGACTCAAGAGCGCTAGATGAGGAGGAGAGCGGTGCTGATGCCACTCATGATGATGTTGATGATGGTGGTGCTGACACCACCAAGGATGTAGATCCAGCTGACGGTACTGAGGTTGTCACTTCACCAGATGCAGGAGGTGGTGCTAATGCCACCGGAGATGATGATGCTGAGCTAGAGTGCGGTGCTGATGTTGCAAGTCCAGATGCCGCGGGTGGTACTGAGGCCACCCATTCTATTCATGTTGCATTTCCTTCTGTTTATGTATCTCGAGACTATTCTGGAAAATCTAATAAAGGAAAGGGTTCTTTATTTGTGAGTCCATCTGCGATGCCTGGAGACATGTGTATGGATTTTGTTTCACCACAACAGCAGGGACCCGATCCTAGCCTTCCATCTGAGGAGGGCCCATCCATACACTTTCCTCAAGCACTCCGCTTGGCTAAGGGGACTAAAAAAGAAAATCCAAAAAAATCTCAGCAGCTAGAGTTCAACCAACAGATGATAGACATATTCCATATTCAACTGACTCTACAGGAGGCCTTGGAGCACATCCCTCTCTTCCAGAGGAACCTTAAAGAGAAGACCACCATTCGCAGGAAGAGGAGGAACCATCACTCAGAGATCCATATGCTCACTCATGCCACCTACTTCGCCATCCAGAACCGTCTGCCAGCCAAAAGGCCAGATGCAGGAGCTCCCTATGTCACATGTCACATACATAACCAGAGGTTCGATCGGACTCTATTAGACAGCGGTTCTTCCATCAACCTACTTCCGGCAGCCTTACTCGACCGATTCGAGTTTGGCCTATTAGACAGAGTAGGACAGTCCTTCAGTTTGCTGATCGATCTGTCAAGAGGCCAAATGGGTTGCTAAAGGGCGTGGTCATCACAATTTAGGGTCTGAAATTCCCCGTGGACTTCGTTGTGTTGGACATGGAGATCCCTAAGTCTGCGACCGATACCCCCATCATTCTAGGACACCCGTTCATGGCCACAGCCAAGGCAGTGTCCGATCATGATAGCGAGAAGGTATACTTTCGCGTCGAGGGCGAGAGTATACAAATAGAGATGATCGATGAGACTAGAGAGCGGGATTCATCTTGCTCAGAGCCGCTCCGTGATTCAGAGCAGATGACAGACGTAGAGCGAGACGTCCACCCGGAGTGTGATTTTGTGGTCATAGATGATGAAGCCGCTTGGACAGATCCCGTTTCACGAGCCATCCTCTCACCTTAAGATCATGCCAATTCCCAGATTCCAGCAGAGGAGGGCTTGGAGAGCGCATTCTTGGCAGAGGACATATTTAAGGCTGTAGACCGCTTTCAGGATAGCGAGGCAGTTGATATCTCTTTCTATTCAGATTCAGATCCCTCAGAGTCAGATATTGATTGGGCAGGGTTTGATGTGTTGATTCCAAGTCTGATTCCTACAGAGCCAGTAGCTAGGGTGGATATTGATTCTATTCAGAGCACAGAGACACCAGCAGAGTAGTCTTCACTGGGTTGTCATGATCAACGAGAGTTCTCCCATGTAGATTTGGTTGCTTTCACTCAGAATTTTCGGAGGCCAAATTTGCCAGCTCCCAGTTGTCTAGAGCTGAATCCCTTGCCACAGTCGCTGAAGTATAGGTTCCTTGCGGGCGAGCATAAGATGCACCCAGTCATTATCTCAACAAATTTGACTGGAGAGCAAGAATCTCGTTTGATGGAGGTTTTTGAAAAGAACCGCAAGGCGATAGGATGGAGTGTAGCTGATCTCCAGGGGATAAGTCTGGCCTTGTGCTCCCATCATATCTATCTCGAAGAGGACGCCAAGCCGTCGCGCGAGTTCCAGCAGCGGCTGAACCCAAACCTTCGAGAGGTTGTCATGAAGGAAATCTCGAAATGGTGGAGTGTCGATTTTATCTACCCCATCTCTAACTCTAAGTAGGTTAGTCCATTACATGTGGTGCCCAAGAAGATGGGCATAACTACAGTTGTGAGTGAGTCGGGAGAGGAGATCGCTACCCGGGTACCCACTTCTTGGAGGGTCTGTGTGGACTACATACGATTGAACCAGGCCATCAAGAAGGATCATTTCCTGCTACCTTTTATTGATCAAATTACAGAGAGGTTAGCTAGGAAGAGTCACTACTGCTTTCTTGACGGGTACTCCGGTTACAACCAGGTGACCATTGCACCCGAAGACCAGGACAAGACCACATTCATCTATCCCTTTGGGACATATGCTTTAAGACGGATGCCCTTTGGTCTATGTAACGTCCATGCAACATTCCAAAGGTGCATGTTGTCCATCTTCTCGGACATGGTGGGTGAGTGCTCGGAGGTCTTCATGGATGACTTTTCGGTCTATGGCGATGGGTTTGAAGCTTGTCTTGACTGCCTAGACCGAATCCTTCAGCGATGCATCGAGGTCCATCTTGTATTATCTTGGGAGAAGAGTCATTTCATGGTGACTCAAGGGACGATGCTTGGTCATATCATCTCCAATAGGGGCATGGAGGTTGATCCAGCCAAGGCGGGTATCATTAGGAAACTCAGTCCACCATCCAACTTGCAACAGTTACGGTCTTTTCTGGGACACATCGGTTTCTACCGGTGATTCATTCATGATTTCAGCAGGATTGCCTGGCCGTTGACTGACTTGCTGACCAAAGACACCAAGTTCATTGTGGATGATAAGTGTCTTGTGTCATTTGAGACTCTTAAGAGTCTAGTTGTTGAGGCTCCTGTCCTTCAGCCGTCTGATTGGTCTCTTCCATTCGAGATCATGACAGATGCCTCCGATTTTGCCATAGGGGTCGTGCTGGGACAGAGGAGGGATGGAGTGCCATTTGCCATTCACTATGCTAGCCGTACATTGGATGCTGTGCAGTGGAACGATACTGTCACTCAGAAGGATATGCTAGCCGTAGTCTTTGCCCTAGATAAGTTCAGATCTTACATCATTGGATCAAAGGTGACTATCTTCACAGACCATACCGCCATCAGGTACCTCATGGCAAAGAAGGATGCCAAAGCGAGACTGACTAGATGGATCCTTCTATTCCAGGAGTTTGATATTGAGATTACGGATAGGTCTGGAGTCAAGAATGTGGTGGCGGATCATCTCTCCCGATTAGAGCATCTTGAGGAATCTGAGCAGACTGATCCCATATTTGAGACCTTACCAGATGAGGTGATCCTTGCGATCGCCTCGCTCCTGTGGTACGCTGATATTGTGAACTATCTTGTTGCCAGGAAAGTTCCACAAGGTTGGCCCAGACAGCGACTTGAGACCTTCCTCGCGAAGGTCAAGTTCTACCATTGGGAGGATCCCGTCCTTTATCATGAAGGGGGGATAGCGTCTGGCGTCGGTGCATTCCTCAGGAGGAGCACCATAGCGTCCTCACTTACTGCCACAAGCTTGAGGCAGGGGGCATCACTCTGGGAGAAGAACGACACAGAAAGTGCTCCAATCCGACCTATGGTAGCCTACCCTCTTCAAGGATTCTGATGAATTCGTGAAGAGGTGTACTAACTGTCAGAGGATGGGCACTTGTGGACAACGTGATATGATGCTGATGTAGCCCATTCACTTCTGTGAGGTTTTTGACGCATGGAGCATCGATTTCATGTGTCCATTCCCTAAGAGTCAGGGATTTGAGTACATTCTGTTGGCTGTTGATTATGTTAGTCGTTGGGTTGAGGCCATCCCCGCCCGAACTGCAGATGCTAGGACTGCATGTAGATTTTTGAGGAAGAATATCATTTCATGGTTCGGGGTGCCTAGAGTGTTGATATCTAACAGGGGGTCTCATTTCATCAACGACAAGGTAAAGGCCCTTACTAGCGAGATCAATATTGACCATCGAGTAGCCACTCCATATCATCCTCAGACCAATGGTCTTACTGAAGTGTCGAATAGGGAGATCAAGACTATATTGCAGAAGGTAGTCCGCCCTGACCAAAAGGATTGGTCACATCTTTTGGACTCGGTCTTGTGGGCATACCGGACTTCCTTCAAGACTCCTTTGGTACATCTCCCTTTCGCCTCGTTTATGGCAAGCCCTGCCATTTATCTGTTGAGATTAGGCACAAGTCACTTTGGGCTGTCACAGACATACTTTTGGATCCAGTGAGTGTGGGAGATCAGAGGAGGGCAGAATTGGCAGCCTGGAGGAGCTTAGAGATGCAACCTTTTCGAGTAGCCTACAATACAAGGAGAGAGTAAAGGAGTGGCATGATTCTCATGTCAGCCATAAATAGTTTGAGATAGATCAGAGAGTATGATTGTTCGATGCTAGGCTTAGATTATTTCCAGGGAAGTTTCAAAGCAAGTGGAAGGGACCATACCTGATCCGAAAGGTACATGACAATGGAAGTATTGACATATCTGAAATGTCACCTGATTCTACCTTTCGTGTTAACGGGCAACGACTCAAACCATATCTAGATCATGAGCCACTGGTCGTTGACGTAGCCCCTATTCATTTTGTGTGAGATGTAGTCTTTGACTCACATCTATTGCATCTCACGCCTGATTATCACTGGCTTCCGCCTTGTATAGATCCAGATGTCCATACCATACCATTTTTCAGTCCAACACCCCATTTGTATCTTTGATTATGCTATACTTAGGGTGTACTTTACCCTAAGTATAGGGGGTGTCGGACTTTTGATTTTCCTTTTGATTCTTTTTACCTCTGTTTTGCTGCCTATACTTAGGGATATTTTACCCTAAGTATAGGGGAGGTAGACCCTGTACATCCTTCCACTTGGATTTCCCTTTGTGTGCAGTCTGCTATACTTAGGATTACTTGATCCTAAATATAGGAGGGACACCGAAATTCTTTTCCATTCTACACTTTGATTCATCATTGTAGTATAACATTCCTTTTCATATCCCTATACTAAGCACGAGTTATGTCTTCTTCATCACTATTGATCCACTATGAGGACAACGTTCGAGCTATGTATAGGGGGGTGTCGTATATATTTCGTATATACTTTAACCACAACTTGTACTTTGTGTGAGTGTGTTAATAAATAAAATGGCTAAAATCCTTTATCTAAAAACCCATAAAAATTTAAAAATATTTTATTGTACATAAAATTCTTTCTCGCACATACATAGCTATTTATAAAATTATTTTTGTATAAATGTTTGTAAAAATGTTTTGTGTGTAAAGAATTTGTAAATAATTTGATATCAAAATTATGTATATAATACAACACTTTTGTAAAATGTTTGAAAAACAAAAAAGTTTGCAAAAACCCTTGTGCAAATGTGTGTAGATATTTTGCAAAACATCTGCATCCATGCATTCATTCATTCAAACATTTTTCAAAAAATTTTGCACATTTTCAAAAACTTGCATAAAAACATTTTTGTATATACTTGTACAGTTTTTCTGAATCATAGTTGACATTTAAACTAGCCTGGAATGAAATTGGAAAATGGAGCTTGGTTAAGACCTTAATCCACCTAATTCTAAGAGGAACCTTATAGGGCTTAGGGTTAAGACTTTTCATGTCCATTTGGGACTTAATTCTTTGAGTCCACTAGGCTATGATCATATGTCATCTTGATGAGCCTAAGTAGAACACTTAACAACGCACACATGACTCTCACAGACAATGGCTTTACTAACACCAACACCTTACACATAGCTCTCTATGGATGAGGTGGAGAGGAGGCAGTTTTCTTTGGCTTGGGGTAGCATACGAGGGTAGTACTTCTAGGCGGAACCTCTCATCTTCTTTTAGTGAAGAAAGTGCGTCTCAACTTGGTCTGGTGGCATTGAGGTCTAAAGACAGGAGTTGTGGGTTTCAATAATGCTTCAAAAGAGGGATAGTCTACTGGCTCAAGAGGAAAAACTCCTTATGTATATATGCTGCACCATGTAGATATGTTGTACATATGCACATCGAAAAAAAATGTGTGCAAAAGAAAGAAAAACTCCAAAAAAGTGGCGGATTTGATAGAAAATGAAATACCCACCGGAGTGTATATAGCCAAATAAAGCAAAGCTTATGTTACCCATTCTCATCTCATGAAGCTTGCAGCAGGGAGACTTAGCTACACTGGTTGGGCTCCCAAGGATACATGACTACACTGGCCATGGTCCATTCTCTTCTTCCTCCTCTTCTTGAGCCGGTTGTACTTGAACTTAGAAGGGAATACCCCGCTCCACGAGGAAAGAGCTGCTAGACTAGGGCATTAGAGTTACCTTGTTGAGGGGTGGTGTTACTTTGCTATTTCTGAGGTGGGGAGCTACATATCACTTACACAGTACAAGGAAAGATTCATGGTCATTAGAGTTTGTGTATGTAGACTTGTTCTAATCTGGATTGTTGAGGAGTCTTGACCATAGATTGGTGGAATTTAGAAGCTGTTAAGTATTAAACCTGAGTCCAAATAAGGTTCTGACAAACTAATAATCCAAAGGTCTGACTGAGCTCCATACTTCAATTTAATGAAGTCAAGTTTAATAATCAACCTTGATTCTCCTTCTTTTTCTTTTCCTTTCTCTTTTCACTCCTTTTTCAAATAAGTGTTTGCTAAGGGACCAGCAAAAGTAAAGTATAGGGGGTGATGAATCCTCATTCATCACTCTTTATTCTTTTATTTTAGCTAATTATCTTGGCAAAGCATCATATAAATAGCTGTAAATACAATAATTTAGCAATAAGCATGAATGTGTTAATATATCATAACTAGCATGTATTTGTGCAAAAATAAAAAAAAAGAATAAAAGAAAAAGAAGGAAATATTTAGAATAAATATTGAGTGACTAAACCCAAGAGAGGGCCAAGCATTGGCCTGATCGCCAAATAAAATAAGTAGAGAGAGATAGGGCCACTCTACCTTGTACACATATACCATCTATGTATATACTTTATTTTACAAAAATAAAAATAAAAATATTTTTTTCTAGTATATATTTCTAAAAATAAAATAAAAAGTAGAAAAATAAAATAAAATTAAAGCTAGAATAAAACTCTCTCTCACCTTGCATTTAATACATGTATATATGTATCTTTCCCTATTTATTTTGTACTTGTAAATAAATAATAAAAATAAAAAAAATTATTTTATACTCCAAATATTATGTTGTAAATAAATAAAATATAAAATTGGGGTATTTGTGTAAAAATGAGAAAATAAAAATAAATGTACAAAATACAAAGGTATTTTAGACCTGTATATAATACATTATACTATATATACCATAAATTATTTTTTATAAAAATAAATAAAAATCATAGAAAAATAGTTTGGAAAATAACAAATATTTTCATGATGTACAATTTTTGATTTAAAATCATTTACTATTTTTAATTTATTTTATAAATATTCTGTACATACTATTTTCTGATTGGTCCAGGAGGAATGTTGACTCCGGTCAACTACCCCTCCCGGACTCCCCCTCGCACAGATCCGGTTTCTGCACGCTTTTCACCGAATTATCCAGACCCGATCCGACCACCATCTTCTTCATTGTGAGGCTCCGATTATCGAGGGGAGATCCACGATCCTCGCCCGTTGATTCCTTTAGGGACCCGCTCTTCGGTTCACGTGCTTTGATCCGAATCTTCCGACTACCTGGGACTGCCCTATAAATGTTTCACTCGTCTCCCCAGCTCTCAAGCTCGCACCACACCCCTTTCTGATACCCTAGACACCTTCGCCTTGGTGACAGCAGCCGAAGGCCACTCTTGGTGCTCAGAGAGGTGCTGTGTAGCCGACGCTTACCTGTCGTGGCCGGAGAACCACCACGAGGAGCCTCCTTCGCCAGCCACAGCGTGGCCGAGGCCACAGCCCCGGCGTTCATCTCCCCTAGAGCTCAGGATCTCGTTCGAACCTTTAGGTAGCCCCCATTTCATTCCTAGCTCAGTTATTTCACTCAATCTTTCATTTGCACTTCGCAGTCACTCCACCAGCTCCAACCAGCCGGTCGGAGCCCCGTTATCATCATCTATCCGTTCAGATCGACGCACCCGCTCACCCTCCATCTTCTCCCGCACCCTGATCACCATGACCTTCAATCCTCGTGTCGAGATTAGGAGATCGGTCTCCTCTATTACCTTCGTCGGAGACCCACCCCCCATCTACCATCACTTCTTTCTTTTTCAGACCTAATAACCCTGACCGGAGTATCGCTCCGAGTCAGAGCTCTCTCATGCAGGCCTTGACGCGCTTCAAGGACATTCGATTCTATCCGTCTGAGGCTCACCGGAGGTCACCCAGGTCCCAGTCATCGCCACATTCATCCGACCGTCAGCTACTTCATCAGAGCTGGCCATCCGACACGGAAGGGCCCCACGATCCTTTTGGCGCCGTCCGATCCTTCATCCGAGCTACGGATCACTCCCGGTGCTCCGACAAAGCTCGCCCAGACATAGTTCTTCTAGAGGCCCTCTCCGCCGTCCGATCGAGTCCACCTCCCATACCTCATCTCAGCCATCCGTCCACTAGAGGTGTCATGCCGTTAGATGTCAGATCTAACAACCCCATACCAGCCACGTAGCCGACATTTGACAACCGTCAGATCTGACATCAGAAGCGCCCAGAGCCGCACGATCGCACCTCATCAGCAGCCGCCACGCGTCCTCGTCATGCGCCTCTTACACGCCTCACGGGTATATTGCACTTTCTTTCCTCCATTTCTTTTAGTTTCCATTTTAGTCTGTAAAATAAAATATACAGTTGGACCATTTTGCATTCCAGTACCTGTAGTTTCTCATTATTATACTCTAGTCCTACCTGTGTGGACCCACGTGCTTCGTCACGTGTTTATCTGGGTTATTTACATTGTTTCCCCTGAACTTACCTTCTGTTATGAATTGAATGCTTACTTTTCATATTTGCAACTATGCCCCTGTGAGTGCTGATTTGTGACATGTGCGGATATTAGTGGAGAAATTGTAGTTTGGGCCCTAGGTTTTTATTGCGTGTTATTGTTTGGTCCCAGAACTTATTTTAATTACGTTTTGGTCCAAGTGAGATGTGTGTTTTGTTTTTAATTAAATAAATCACATTTTTGCTCCAAAAACATGCAATTTTGACATGTAGCTCCTGTTACCGTGTAGGAATTTTGGCGATTTTTGGGTTGTGTTTTGATTTTGTTTATTATTTTCTAAAATTCAAAAACCTTAAAAATCATCCCTGTTTGTTTTAGAAAATCAACTAAAAATATCAAAATACATTGAAAAATTCCAAAAAATTCTGATTGTGTGCTTTGTGTTGTTTGAATTTCTGTGCAATTTTCATTTCATTCCCATTTATAAAACCCATAAAAATTGAAAAAGAGTAAAAACCTTATAAAAATCATTAAAAATTCATAAAAATATAGAAAATGTATTTTTTTCTTCTGTAGATAGATTTTATTTTGTTAACATAATATTACTTCTAGAATTTTATAGGCATTTTAAATAATTTCAATTTGCCTTTAGATTCCAACTATACATTATTTCATGTTTTTAACTTTCTTTGATTTTTAGAAAAATAATTAAAAATTAGAAAAACCCCATAAAATTCATAAAAGCACTTTAATATTCTAAAAACATAAAAACATTTTTGTTTTGAATTTTTGAGTATTTTTTGTACTTTAATTGTTTGAGTGTTGATTTTTGATTTGCCTTTATTCTTTTCACTTTTTAAAAATCATAAAAAATTTTGAAAAATTAAAAACCACCAATTTTCTTTCTTTTCTTGGTTTCTCGAGTACTTCGTAGATTCGTCATTTCGTGCTCCTTGTGATCGACCTTGGTAGCTATACCAGGTAAACTAAACTAGCAAGACCACTTGCTTCGCTTTGATTGTTTGATTTCTTTCGTGGTGATCTATTTTTCTTGATTGTTTGCGCCTTGTGGTTCAGATTGCAACGACCAGAGTTATTCCTTAACCCGAGTAGCAAAAGTGTGTCATCAACCGTTCACCTCCAGAATTTGGGTGGAGGTGGGGAAAATAGTTCGACATATGATGGATGGGGCTCCTGATGGTAGAGAACCATCTGTGTCTGTTGTGCTGGTGCCCGGTCATGTGCCTATATGTAATACACACATTGGACGGACGATGTCCACCCTGGACTATGCTATTACGGTAGCTAAAGTTCTGTGGCAAACGTCTCGGTTGATGAATTTAAATATTGAAAGGAGTTGATTAAGATCACCAAGAGCTGTAGCTGCTTCGTAATCTGGTCAAGCTTGTCGAGATTCCTCGTTCTTTGTTTGATCGCAGTGAGTTTCTCAAGGTCCTGTGACCACTTCTCAATGATGTCCACTTTGGATAGATAGTTCCCGATTATACTCAAGTTGGAACTCATATCCTTGTCTTCTTTGTGTGATGCTGCCATGTTGACACTATTGTGGTGGATCTGGGGGGTCTAATACACACGAGATGAAGATAGCGTGACCTCTCCTTCGGTCATTTCCTTAAATATCTATAAGACAACATCTTAATATTTGTTGAAATGGGATCCACCACAAGAGACATCAATCAACCTCTGACTCTTTTGAGTCAAGCCCCCAAAGAAATGTCGGACTAGACTAGTCCTTGAGATATTGTGTTGGGGGCACTTCTCCTGTAAGTCCTTAAATATCTCCCACGCTTCATAAATGATTTCGTGGGGCTACTGGGAGAAGTTTGAAATCCAAGCATGCATCTGATTGGGATGAAATAGGGGATAAAATTTGTGGAGAAAAGCTGACTTCAGCTCCTCCCAGGCCGTTACCACTTTTCCTCAGTGATTGATCCAATAGTAAGCCGTGTCTTGAAAGATGAACAAGAAAGCGGTCATCTTGACAACACCCAATAGAATGTTGGGGTAATGGTGGTCTTGTAGATGCAATCAAATTACTGTAGATGGATATACGGTTCCTCATTGTGGTTCCCGTGAAAAGATGGAAGAAGGGACAAGAGTTCCGGCTTCAGCTCTGAGTGTTTGTGAATCATAGGTATCTGGATCCACTCAGTCATCTTTCCAGCATTGTGATTGTATGTCTCTTTTATTGTGGTCTTTGGAGCCTCTCTTCTTTCTTCCTCCCCTCCATGGAGTCCATCTGCATTGTGTTCCTCTCCTCCTCCTTTATGTGCTCTATCCCTCCTCATCTCCATTAACATTTCTTGAAAGCCAACCCGTGCCTCATCTTGTGCAGTTAGTTGTTGTTGATTTGCCTGTTTGGAGAAGAGCATCTATGCATTGACCTCATTCTGATCTAATTGGTGTGCCTTCCCTTTTTGAGGATTTTTTTCCGGGTCTTTTAGATGCAAGAGGAAAGACACCCCGATCAGACTGGAAATAGGCATAAAATGATGAGAAATGTTCACGATCAAGGTCTATCCTGAATATTATTATTGTTGGAGATGTGAATGGAGATTGGTCGATCTCCATTCGAAAGGAAGAGAACTCGAGAAGAGATTCATCCCGGATCATAGTTTAAAGAAGTAGGGAGTCTTGAGAGTGGTTCGTAAAGTTCGAATCGGTTTCTCTGGAATCGCCCCCTAATTATTGGAGATGTCAAAATCAAGGAATCAATGTTGGTGTTCGCAGAATCCAAACAAAACCATCCCTGATCCACCATCTTAAGAACAAAAGGATGTAAGATGAGGAATTATGAACACAAAGACAAACAAGGAATAAAGTGAAGAGAAAATGAGTGAAGGCTCAAGCAAAATGAAAAAGAAGTGATAAAAAGAAATGTAAATAAAAGGCGTAAGTATGTGACTTTTTTTGGATCTTTTACCTAATAAAATCAATCAAACACAATACAAGAGTGCATTCACCAACACAATGTGTGAAACCGTGAGACTTCAGATTTTTATCTGATTATTTTTATTGTTGTATTCAGGAAATCTATTCAGATTAGGCTAACACTAATCCTATAGGAGAGTAAGTACTACCAAGAAGCATCATGTCCTTCCCTCTCCCTTTGTAACATGTAGCATGCACATTTTGAGGTCCTTGTTATCGGGTATGGGCTTGCTACTCAGCTAAAGAAACATAGAGTAAGCTGATGTAGTGAATCCGATACTTCCCTTGAAGGGTACTCGGACATGACACTATGAGACAGGGTCCCCTCATCTCAGTACCCCTATACTCAAGTAATTCATACCAAACCCGCAAGCAGATATGACCCTACTCACCCACACACCAATATAAGTGCTATTACTTCACAAGCCCATGCAATACACACGACAGTGAACATGCCAAGTTTTTGGCTTTAATCCTTATGGGTTGTGCCTCACTTGGTCTGGAAAGTACCCGAGAAAAATGTGGGATTTACAACCAAAAAAATGAAGTCCATTAATAGATTTGAATTTGGTTGAAGTTTTTTAAACATCCCCTTTAACCCAAACAAGCACCCCCGATGACCAAAAACCTTCGACCCTTCTTTCCGCTTGGAAGACATAGAGGGGGTGCTCGGGGCATCCCATTAAGTTTTTTTATTTTCACTTTTTTTGGATATTTTTAAATATACATGCCTAATGAATTTTCCAATTTCCTTTTTATTTTAAGTCCAATAAAACTAGGGGAAGGAAGATGGAAAAGCTTACACACGTGAAATATATGAATGCATGCAAAGTAAGAAATGCATACCTTAGTCCAACACTCTACATGCAATATGATCCACACATGAAATTAAACGCAGTCTATATGTACATGTAATCGATGAAATCACCCTAGAAAAGGAATTGCTATTAGCATGAAGAACTTTTTGGATTTGACTAAGCCCAAGCGCAGTAGACTATAAGAACATGAATTGTATTATGGTTGTGGACCTAATTTACTAATTCAAGCAATCCTAGCTTCTATGGGCTCAATTAGCAAAGACGTAAAGGAAAAAATAAAGCAAAAAACTCAAACCCGGGAAACAAAATACAATAAATGAAAAAAATAAGGAGAATAAAAATGTGATGGCGATAAAAATAGATAAAAATCGAATGGATCCCCAAGTGAATAATCACTTAGTAAAATAGACCTGTGCGTATCTAAGTCCTGAGAATGTTTAAATTATTACAATTATTTATTAAAATCACATTTTCACCAAAAAGAAAGTTAAAACTATACTAAACTATGCTACTACTATTGATCTTCTCACCCCCTTAGTTTGTCCTTTCTTGTCTCTCCTACCGGTGGGTCAAGAACCATCGGCCTCTTTCTTGCTCGGATACGTCGAATCTCCTAGGAAATCCACCCTCGTTTTGAGGGCCCTTACAACAAAGTTATCAAGAGACGTGATTACCACATTTAAGCAAAAGTATCAACGGAAAATAACAAGCATAAAATGAGATAAAAACAAGATAGATAGATATGTACACTCTACCCTAAACTATCGTTACATCCCCACCACCGCGCCATTAGATTACTCAGGATAAAGGTCTACTACGGCTAAGCTAGCCAAGCAATCGTTGTGGTGACCAATCTTGAAATAAATCAACAATCAACTCACAATCTGATTTGTCGATCAAAATGCGTGAGTTAAAAGTTATTATAACTCTACAAATTATGTGTATAGGCGCAAGTAAGTAGATTGTCAAACACTAGGAACACAAGGCAGGTAGTAAATTATTATTAATTATTAGTAATGATTAATCATTACTATATTATTTTTTAATTTTATTTATTTGTGTGTGGGGTTTTAAATTATATTTAATTTTGTATGGATTTTTAATTATTTTATATTTTTATTTCAGATTTTAATTTTATATATTTTTTTGATTTTTTTTGCAAAATTTTAATTTCTTTTTGATTTTTAAAATAAGATAATTAATAATATATAATAATACTAGATATTATATCTTATACATAAGTAATATATAATATATAGAGAGGATACAACCTTTTATAATTTTATATAAGTCAAAATATAGTCAAAATAAGAAAATAAAAAGTTTTTGAGTTTTTTTATATTTTTCTTTATTTTGGCAATTTTTATGTTATTTTTAAAATTTCGTTGGTTTTAAAGTAATAAATATATAAAAACATGGAGTATAATAAATCTGTGACTTGTTTAGGGTTTGATAAATATTTTTTAAGGACAAAATTAACTCAAACTATTTTTTATATATAATATATAATAAAGAATAATTAGAAACAAAAATTATACTTTTGGAATTTTCTATAATCTTTGTTAATTTTTATAAGATTTTCAGGGTTTTGTGTTTTTTATGTTTTATTTTTTTTACTTTTTAGTGATTTTTGGATACATGTTAGACTATATTGTAATATAAGCAATATAGTTTCTTTTGAACTTTTTAGAGGTATTTTTGAATTTTTATAGATTTTTAAATGCTAGACAAAGAAAATATGCATTTTATGTATTTTCTAAAAATATGAAAATAGGTTTAAATGCCAAATAAAAACTATGTCTGATGTATCATGATTCCAGGCATCTATCATATTTTCCCATAACGTTTGGCACAAAGGAAATATTAAATACACTTGAAATGCAAGAAATAAAATGCAGAACAGTAGATGGACTAGATTGTATTTATTAAAAACTAAACTTCATTTTATAATAGGTCTAGAGAGTACAAGATAAATTAAGTAAAAATCTCAAAAGTGACTCAAATGATGGGCAACGTGATGTGAGGTGGTAAGTACCTAATAGTAATTGATATAAAATAAAAGGTCCAAATTGCAAATAAACTTAATTATTAATAGGGATTTTATCAGTTGTGCCCCTCTGAGATATCGCAATATCAGTTATGCCCCTATCTTTTTGGTAATATCAGTTGTGTCCCCGACTTCTTGCCAATATTTCACTTGTGCCCCTCAGAGGGGCATAACTGATAAATAAAATCCCTTATTAATATTATATTTACAAGACTAAAACTAAAATACAAATAGTGGAAGGGCACTAGTGAAATATACCCTTCGAGGCATGTATGGGGCGTGTAGTTGAGGTGAGGCCACGTTGCATCACTTACGATCTAAGGGCGAGGGCGTGCAATAGTTCTTTTTAATTGGATGTCCCAAATTTGTTTTGGGTCATGCTCTTGATCTAACGGTGATGAGGCCATCCCCAGGAACAAGAAAGAACCTCTTCCTTGTTGACCTTCTATCTTTGATTTCTCCTCCTCACGACCATCTAGAATGCTCCTGAATGGCTCAACATCTTCTATGTGCCCTCTGTGTCTCCAAGTGGTCTTAGCTAGGTCTAGGCCTCGTCGGAGGAGGCCTGGAGGCCTTCTCTTCATTCAACCACATGGGAGTCAAATGTGGAACTCGATTCTCCTCACTAGGTGCATCTCTAGAGCTCCAACCTATCCAAAATAAAAAGGGACTCGAGGGTGAATATCCTCAACCTCAAGTTGAATAACAAGAACAATGGGGCAGTTGGTTGATCTCCGACTAAGAGGTGGTTGATGAATCCATGATTTATCTACTCTATATGAATGTTTCAGCAAAATCCCCTTAATAATTCAGTAATTAAACCCCTTAGAATTGATTCATTAGCATTCATTAACTGTGCTAACATTAGGGTTATAATGATGTAAATAAATAACATTATTTTTTGCCCTGATTAAGCTTTTTAATTTATGTACAAAAATAAAATATTTTAACCAAGTCTTTGTCTAATTTATTCTTTAATTAATTAATTAACCTTGCATAAAGAATTAAAATCCATATAAATCATACAATTAAGAGAAAATACAAAAAACCAACATTATATATTTTGTATATATATTTTATTTTATTATTTTATTTTTCCTTTCTCTAGCCTATAAAAAATCCATAAAAAATAGATTAATTATGTATATATTGTATATGGATTAATCCACTAATTAATCAAATTAAAAATGGAAAAAAATTACAAAATACAAAAATACGATATTTTATCATTTATAGAATACCTCCAAAAATACATGTTGTACAGTTCCCTTCTTTTAATTTTGGATCCTTCATGAAAATGTAGATCTGAACGAGATGAACAACTTTTGTGTTGGCCACTTTTTGATTTGACTTCATTAACTATTTCTTTTCGATTTTTCTTTTCAATTTATTTATTTAATTTTCATTATTTTATTCTTAATTTTATTTTAACTTAACCTTATTTATTTTAATTATTTCATAACCTTTTATTTAATTTTATTATTTATTTACATTTTTGTTTCTTTTCATTTTCCCTCTTTCTTATTCTCTCTATTCTTTTCTCCCTCTCTACTTCATTCCTCTCTCTAGGTCATATGCTCATCACATGATCCGCCTTTCACCTATCTCTCTCACCTCCCGCACGTGACTCGCACATGTTGCTTTCCTCTCTGCACGCACGTGCGCGACATGTGCCACACCCCTCACCTCCCCTGCCTCCCGTGTTACAGTCCTCCTCCTGACGTAATGACCACCACTGTCGCATCCCCTCCCTACGGTCGTCACACTTGCCGGCTGCGTAACCGCCACCACTCCCACTCCGCCTTCATGTAACTTTCCCTCTCCTCCTCTCCTATAAAACCTCACCGCCACCTCCCATCATCAGCATCCACCCTCTACAAAGACCACCCCCTTAGCCTGATTCCCTTCCCAGGCGACAACTACGGTAGTGTGTCGATGACGATAACTGTAGTGATTCGAGGTGAGATCCGTGGCCCCTCCCTGACTGTGTAGCATCTTGTCTTTCTCAAGCTATAGGAGCTCAGGTGTTCTTCTCCTTAGACACCTTCGAGCGATGACCCGAAGGGCTTCTGGTCCAACTAATGCGATCCAGGTACACCCTCTTCTACTCCTCGTTCTTCTCCTTCTTCCCCCCTCTTGGTCCGACTTCTCCTTGGAAGGCAGATCCTCCACCTCTTCCATCTTGCCTCTCCTCCGTGATATAGTCGCACCTACATCGGATCCCTTGGCTCCTCCGTCTAGCACAACCACTTTCGCCTCTGTAGTCATTCACCTCTGCCTCGAACCCCTTGCCCTCCTTCCCCCTGCAGTCTCACCATTTGAGGTACACTGCCTGACCAACACATCACATCACCGCTCACGACTACGTCGCCACTGCCTCTGGGGCGCAACGCCTCCCTCGCCTGATGATCGTGCCATCGACTCGCTGCTCCACCTCCTTTCGTGTGTTGATAGAAGCGGGGACCCTCGACCACCGCCGCCCTAGCCCGCCTCACCATCACCCATCGACAGGAACTCCCTCGCCTCCAGTCATCGTTGGATTAGGGGTCGACCCTTGATAAAAACATCCATCTGGGCATCCAAGCCTCCCTCCCGAACCTCGACCCAATCTTAGAGGTTTGGGCACGCCCAACCTCCAGGACCCAACCATGTGGAAGCTTGGCGCCCAAGCCTCCACCCACCTCCAAACCTCGTAGTGCATGCGTGCCAGACGTGAGCGTGGGGGTGAATGGCAGTAGAGCACCTGCGCCTTCGGCTAATTGTAAAAGAGTCCCATGCCTTAGGCTAATTGTAAAAAGATCCCTACCTGAAAAAATTACAATTGAGGCCCCAATGGGTTTTGAATATTGCAAATAAGACCTTCAAGGATCTTTTTGAAGAAGAAAACTTTATCTCCATTGCATTAGGCTTCTGTATCATCATTTTATCATATCTTTGCATTCGAACTCCAATTTCTATGCACAATATATCATTTTGAAGCTTATTGAACACTCTATCATATCATATTTCTTATGGACAGATTTGATGTCGTTTATTGGTAATTATTACTTGCTGAACCTCTTGATATATGCACGCTACATTCTGACCTATTGGTGCCATATTTATATTGAGAAAAATTCAATTTATTCTACATGGACTTGATTGAGGATATTTTGTTTAGATTAACTCTCTTATAGTTAATGATTATTGTTAATTGAGAATTTAATCTATGTAGGGATTTACGTAGGGAGGAAATTAATTATTTTCCCTGACATATTTTGTGATATTTTTTAACAAATGATTCTGGACAAACTTGATCTGATTACAAGGGCTTAGTTGAGGGACTTAGTAGATTTATTGCTTAGATATTATTGTACAATATTTGAGGATTAAATCACAAGAGTTTTATGGATAGCTATTCTTCTTCGGAATTATATTGATATATTTAATAGGAGCATCAATCAACCTGTTCACCTTAATACCTACAACTTGAATTTGATTGAATATATTTCTAGATTTAATATCTTTGACATCTGATTTACTTTTGAGGATATTCATTATTTTATTTAATTAAAATTAAATATCACCAAAGATCATGTGCTTATTTATCCTCTCTACTTTGCATTGTATTTTCATCATCGCATTCTTTTCTTTATTTTTGTTTTACTTCCTGACATAGATATTAACATATCATTGAATTATTTATTAAAATTAATTTGAAACCACACAACTAAAAGTCATCATTCCTTGTGTTCGACCTTTGTAGACTTACCAAGTCAAAATTCTCCACAATATTCAAAGATTGTGGTTTTTGCTGAATTGAAATGTGTCTCCTATACTACGATTATTAATTATTAAAGAGACAAATTTTTGGTACGTCAAATGGTGTCGTTGTCTGGAACAACGTGTTTTTATGGTTTTTAATTAATTTATGTAATTAATTTTTGTGAAATTAATTCCTATGTCATTTTTTCTTTCTTCTTCTATTATTTTCTTTTACATTTTATTTTTTGTATCTTATTTGCATCTCTCTCTGTCTCTCACTACTAATCACATTTTTATCTCTTCACATATAACTCAGAGTGATTTTTGGATATAAAATCAAGGGCCTGCGAAGAAGACTAAATTTGTGAGAGAGAGCTTAGATTATGTTTTATTTTCTGCATCATTTATAGGATCTCTCTGAACCCTATGTTTTGTAATAATTTGGACTGGACATTTTGCGGTGTCTGTTTCAACCCCAGTTGTGCGTTTGGGACCCGACTTGAGTGGCGTAGGAATTATATGCACATACGCTAGCTTAGAATTATTTTTGATTATGCTCATAATTTTTTGGCCACACATTTTTTACTAATTATACGAATTATAGATCGTTCAACTTAGCCAGATTTTTAAATAATTTCTTTATGTTAGTAGAACTATCTGTTTCGATCATTTTCATCTGTACTTATCATTTAGTGTAACTTTTGAATTCTTGGTTTGGCATCTCGCATGAAGAACACGAGGAATTGATAAACCTGAATTTACCCTCGCTAATTGTGTTGAATAAATGTTAAATTTTGTTACAGGTGGGCAATGCAATTAAAAGCGAGCGGTCAAATTTATATTTTACTTGGGCAAGTCCAAGGTTGAACTCAAGGAGGCCACTATCTCCTTAGGTTGATTTTTAGGCGATCTAGAAGCTAGGTTTTCAGTGAGGCAATTTTTTGTATTTTTTAATGCAAATAATAAATACAACACAATTTTGGAAAAGTTCAAGGGGCTAAACTACAATTTTTGATCAAATGAACTCCAAACCCAATGAAACTTGACCATAACATGTATGAATGCCGAATTAAGATATTTTATTTTTTTTTTGAATTTTTCTAATGCAAGACGATTTAATTACGAATCAAATATGCATGCAGAGTGATTTTTCGCAAATTAATTTTAATAAATCTCAAACACCAATATTTTCTAGAGATTAAATTATCCTAGATAGATCTATGTGAGAGATATCTAGAACACTTTTTAATTCCTTAAAATACTAAGTATGGAATTAATCAAAATAAATTACTCAAATCATTGTTTAATTTATTGCGACCTCAATATGCGTGCAAACAATATGAATTTTGAGCACAACGTAAAACACCTAAAATCTACTAACTTTGAATTTTTGGTAATTTTTGGATCTATGATTAATTTAATATCAACTAAAGAGAATGTCATGGGTAAAATATGTAATGTTCCATGAAAATAATTTTATTAAATAGACCATGTCTCACAAAACTAAAACCAAATATCCACAAGATAGAGCATAAGTGGTTCTACAATGCATAATTTTTGAATAAAAAATGATGCTAAATAGAGATTTAAAACGATGCTCAAAGACACGTGCTTAAATGCAATACAGAAATAAAATAAGCAAAAAAATGCTAATAAGGATAGAATGGTAATTACCCAAAACCTGTTGGGTTTCTTTGCAAATTTTTCGTTGGCACACGCGCATCGCACGTGTTGCTGACGTCACCCCAAAGAGCGGGGGTTTCTGTAATTATTGAGACAACGTGGGTGCTTAATGCAATTGTTCTCAAGCGCATGTGCGCCACACGTGGGGTCCAGTTGGAAGGGGCGCGTGTGCAACTTTCCAGATGCTTAGGGCATGAACATAATTTCCACCCCCGCTCACGTGCGCCTCCTATGAGCAGGAGTCTTGGGCGATGGGCAAGGGCCCATGAGATCGAGGGCTCGTGCGGCAGGCGATCGGGCTGCGAGCAGTGGAGCGGGCCGTGGGGCTCGCAATAGAAGTGTGTGCCCGACAGTTGAAGGCGTGCAGATGTGGTCAACGATCGAATGGAGGCTGTCGGAGAGGCGAAAAGCGAAGTCCTGTGGAGAAGCGGGCTCAATGGCGGAATGACGGGGCTGCCACTTAGAGGTGCTGTTGGTGGTTGGAAGCGAGCGATGGAAGGAAAGTCGATGGTGGGCGGATGGAGAGCGGTGGCTCCTCTGCTAATCAGCTGTAGTTCCTTACCGTGGGGGTTGTTAGAGATCGAAAGATATCAGCTTGATCTTCGGCTCCAAAGGTCCAACGAGGGGAGACCTTGAAGCTCAAAAGCTTCAATCATAGCTGCGACATGAGGGATTCTCGTGGATCTTGCCCAGGTCGAATCAGGAGTGGCTCGTCATCGTCTATTGGGTATCTCCACTGTCACAGGAGCCCGCAAGAAGTTGGGGCCCTTCTCCCTATTAGCGGATGATCACACATAGAGGTCGATGGTGAGCTTTTAAGTGTGGTTGGAGGAGGTGCAAGAAGTAGCCGGGGATCGTGGAGCCAGGTGCGGAAAGGTGGTTGCGAAACCGCGCACGCAAGGCACGAGGAGGAGAGAGAGAAAGATCGAGGGAGGAGGGTGCGCGCATGGTTGCGCGGTTGGTTACAGCTGGCGGCGGGGGGGGGGGGGGGGTGGTGGTTGTACAACCTCCGCACGCAAGGGGCAGAGGGCGTGGGCGGTTGCGCCGCTCGTGGAGGAGTGGGGGTGGGGGCAGGAAGGGGGCCACATAGCACGCGCGAGATGCAGCCACATGGCAACCGAATTTTAACATTTAAAATAAAAATAAATCAAATAATTAATAATATAATAATCAAAATAATTTAAATAATAAATAGCTAAAATAAATAATAATACTTAAAATAATAAGAAAAATATAAATAAAACATCTAAATAAATAAATAAATAAAAATAAATAAGTAAGTAAATAAGCGAATAAAAAAATAGATAATAATTAAAAAAATAAATAAAATAAAGTGATTAAAATATGTAAGATAAACTAAAATAAAATGGGGGTGACACGTGGCGGCTCCAGGAGCGTCCACGTATCGCTCCCATAAAAATAAAAAAAATTAAATGTAAACAAAAATAAAAAAGAAATAACAAACAGGGTCAAATCAAAGAGTGGTCAACATGAAAGTTGCTCATCTCGACGGGATTACAACTTTTGTGAAGGATCAAAAACCAAAATAAATGATCTGTACAAAATTTTTTTGGGCGGTATCTTATAGGTATAAAATACCACATTTTGGTCTTTTACATATTTTTAAACATTTTTAAATAAGATACAAAATCAAATAAAATCATAGAAAATTTGAAATAAATATTTACAACTTAATCTATTTTTTGGTTTTTTAATAATTAAGAAAATTAAAGACAAAATAAATAAATAAATGGGACATATATATAATATACAAAGGGCCCAAAACCCAAGTTTCACATACGAACTCCGATTCTTTTGAATTTGGTCTTGTTTTGAAGGTAATTTAACTTACATTAATTCAAAAGTGAGTAGGGTCCATAAGAGACTGTAGGAGAGAGATATTCACGTTTTTAGGTTCTTAGTCCCAAACTATGGTTTGGGTTTTATTGGTCAATTTTACAAGTTAGGATTTTTTTTGATATTTTCCCTTTAGCAGTGTTAGTAATATGTACACTATAGATATTATTTTATTCCATTTTGAGTTAGATAAAAATAGATAAAAATAGGGGAAATAAGGTGAATATACATGTGATATTTACAAGAGAATTTGGCTTCTTATTTAATGCAAAAATGCATGCTTAAGTGCATATATTAATTCTAAGTATATGATTGATAATAATGCAGAATAAATGGAGAAATGCCGCTAATTACTTGGGATTAGAGCTCTATTTTTAACTTTTAGAGTGATGAATCACAGATTCATCAACCCCCATACTTAAATATTGCTTGTCCCCAAGCAACTAAAATGAAATGCAAAAGTGAAATGATTTTGGTTTCCATACCAAGGTCATGAACAAAAGGTTAAAATGGATCTTGACTCGACCTTTGGATTAATGATGTGGCGGAACCTTATTGGAAGAGGATTTAAGACCTAACAACCTTTAAGTTCCACAAGTCTCTATTCAGGTTGCCTCAATAGTCAGATCAGTAGAAATACTCATACGCAAATTCTGATGACTATGAATGTCACTTGTATTATGTAAGTGAAATATAACTCTCCTCATCAGAAATGGCAAAGAAAAAACCTTCTCTAACAAGGTAATCCTAATTACCCGATCTAGCAACTCTTTCCTCGAGGAACAAAGTATTCCCTTCTAAGTTCAAGTGCAACCAGCTCAAGAAGAGGGAGCAGAGAAGAGAATGGATTGTGACCAGTGTTGTCACATATCCGTGGAGCTTGATCAGTGTAGCCAAGTCTCCAGCTGCAGGCTTCCTTGGTATGAGACTTTGAAGCATATGCCTTGCTTATTCATATTTTTCTCCGACGGGATTTTTTTTGCCCGTCTAATTATTTTGGAGATTTCCTTTTTTTTATATATACAAAAGTGCATCATGTACATAAGGAGTTTTTCTTCTTGAGCCAGTAAACTATCCCTTTTTAGAAGCTTTATTGCAACCCACAACATCCCATCGATGCCACTAAACTAGGTTGAGATGCACTACCCTCCCTAGAGGAGGACGGATGTTTCCACCCGTGTGCTACTCCAAGCCAAAGGATTCTACCTCCTCACCACCTCATCAATGAAGAGCTACGTGCATGGTGCTTGTCCAAGTTAGGTCACTGTCAAAAAGAATCATGCATGTTTAAGAAATATTCTACTTAGACCAATCAAGATATGTGAACATAGTCTTGTGGACTCAAAAAATTAAGTCACTTGACTTGAAAAATCTTAACTCCAGTTCCTATAAATGAAATTAGGTAGATTACGGTCAAATGAAATTCATCTTCGACTTCTATTCATAACTTGGTTCAGAACCCACTAACTTTCCACTTTGCATATGCTAGATATGCAAATGAAATGCAGATGACGTGCAATCTATATGAATGAAGTGCAAGTATTTTTTTTGTGAATGCAAGGATGATAAGCAAGAGTAAATAAAATGCCTCTTTTTTTCAAAAGGTTTTTTTAATTTTCTGGTATATACACATTATACAACTTATATACAATAATTTACGGTCAAATTTTAAAAAAGTATTATTTACAATAATTTTACAAAAATATACACATTATACAACTTATATACAATATACATATTATATAAATATACATGTATTTTATAAAAAGTTTTTTAACCCATTTCACCCATTTCGTAATTATTGCATAATATATACAAAAATATGCAAAAGTACAAGAGGTGGGTAAAGTATATATGTAATATATACACACCCCCTATAATTTAGCATGTGTTATGTCCTCAGAGCACAAGAAGTGAGGAAAAGACATAGCTCATGCTAAGCGTATGAGAGTTAAAATAACAAAAAGTATAGAAGTCGACTTGCCCCTTATACTTAGGCTCTGGTCAACCTAAGTGTAGAAGAAGAACAAAAAATGGGGCGGTCGAGGTCAGAAGGAGAAATGGATGAACATATGCACATGGCAGGCATCGGTCCCCCATACTTAGGCCCTGGTCAGCCTAAGTATAGGACATGAGTAAGTGTGAGAACCAATGATATTGGGGAATATACAAAGGCAAAGGGAAGTGGGGAAAGAGATGCTTAGGGATGGTAGGGGTAGTGATGATTCATGCACTGCCTAAGAGTGGATCATTGGATTTTGGGATATGCATGAATGAGATCTCTTCAACACATGCTAACTGCTCATCTGATCCTACAAAATGCTTCAACAGTTGCTCATTTACAAGGAACGGTCATTGATGAATCTCGTATTCATCATGCTAAAAGTCTCTTATTAAAACCCCTACCTTAAATAATCTAATAAAATCATAATCAATTCTTTATTATTATCCTGTATTATATTGTGTATAAATTACCCTTAAATTATTGTATTTAATTCCACTTATTTTTCTTGTATTTATTTTATCATCAAAACCCCCTAAATCACTGACCATTAAAAAGACTAAAAAATACAAAAACAAATCAAAGATAAAAATCGGTGTTTTTATCCCCCTTAAAAATACCCCAAAAATGCTTTTTGTACAAATGACCTCTTTTGACTTTTTCTCCAACATGAAAGTTGTAGATCTCATCGATACAAGCAACTTTCATGTTTTGACTTTTTCCTAATTTTGCCTCTAACTATTTCTTTTGTATTTATCTTTGTGTTTATTCTCAGAATTTGGGCCGCCCACGTGGCCCGCCTCCACTTCCGCCACGCGACACCTCCTGGACCGTCGGATCCACTCGCCTCCGCTCCCATCTCCTCCGTCCACCGCCGCTCCACTCCCCAGCCATCAGATCCGTCTCCAGATCAAATCCCAACCGCTACCCAGCGCCTCATCTACAACCGTTGGATCGACCTCCTATCCTACGCCTATCTTCATGCCACATCGCCCCTCCTCCACAGCCGACCGATCATATACCATCCAACGCTTCTCCGCACTCTACGTCGCCCCGCTCTCTCTCACCGTTCGATCTTCCTCACTCTTCCATCTTAGCCGCTCCTTAGCGCCCATTCCTCCACCGCACGATCAGACACTCAGGATCTGATCGCAGCCATCCGCTTGCCCTACCATCCCAATCGTTGGATCATGGGATCCAACGGCTCGCCCAACGTCTCCTACCTCCATAACCCCCCTTCCCCAGGCATTACGACTCGCAGCCACTGTGCCCCCTTCCATTTTTAGCCGTCGCTCTAGCCACCTCTTTCCTCTCCTAACGCCTCCCCCTCACAGCCCACTCCTCCGCCTCCTTCTCGTAACCCTCAAGTAATGCCACCATTAACCCCAACCTCCATTATATCCATGCAAAAACACCTTGCCACTGCCATATTCGTCGATCTCCTCCACCTTTAAATAGACGCCCTCCGTCTCTATCACCTTCATCCACCACTTCACGAGGGTGTATCCTAGCTTCCTCTGCCCTCCTGTGACAGCGGAGGGCGGGTTTGTCGAGGCGACGATGGTTTCCACCCTCCGGTGTGATCCGTGGTCTCCAGCCACATAGCGGCTGCCGTTGCGCGCCGTCGAGCACCTCGCAACAGGCTGAGCGAGTCGTGCGACGACCGGACTGCCTCCAAGGTGCTCAGCCCAAGCCCCTCCTCCACTGGGTTCCCCTCTCCGATGAGGTATTTATTTCCCTTTTGTTTCTTGTGTTTTCTCGCAATTTTCCTGGCTCCCACGATCAGCTTCACCTTCGCCCAACCACCCTCGCACTTCCGCCATCCATCAATCATCTTCTCCAACCCTCTCCGACGCCATCTTCCCTTCTCCATGATCTCAACCACATAAGCCAATCTCACCTCCCTCTCGCCGGAGGTGATGATCTCGGTCCCCCGCTCCGACCACCTCCCCGGGACCCCATCTCACTCACGCACCCACTCGCACATCTTCAGCTATGAATAACATCTGCAGGTCTCCTCAATGATCGGAGCTCACGCTGCCCCGCCGGTCTCGAATTTCTCCTCCGACAACCATGCTCCGACGGACAGCTCCTGACATCAACGGATCTTTGCATTAGCTCCAGGATCTCCACCAGGCTTCGAGCGAACTTCATCGATCTTCAGACGTGCCGTTAGAGCATGGCGGAGCCACGGGTAGGTCGTCGGAGCCCCACTTTCTCCGGTGACCTGCAGAGGAGCACGAAGAGCACGTACCGTCCGATCATCTGGATTGGACGGTTGTAATGATGACACAAGGGCATGCCGAGCCTCAAACCGATCCACTAGCCTCGGGTCTGCTGAACCTCGACCCGAGCCTCCAGATGCGCCCACGTGGCCCGAGCCAGAGGCAGCCTCCCGAGCCTAGGCCCCTCACGTGCGACGCACGTGATGGCCTGGGTAAATTGCACGAAGGACCCCGATATTTTATATTATTGTAGAATGGTCCCCAGGCATGTGCCTCATGTGCGTTCCTGGGTATTTTATAGGGAGGCCCTCCTACTTTCCAGAAATTGCAAAAAGGCCCCCGTGTATGGAAAAAATTCACAGGGGCCCAGACGATTTTCTTATTTGCATTTAGGTCCCTCCAGGGACCTAAATGTAATATTTATCCTTTTATTTTCTTGCATTTTTATTACAATTATGCCCCTACATTGTTTTTAGCATAACTTGAGCATCATAGGTCCAAATTGCATGATTTTAGTGTCATTTTGATCCTTGTTTTGTCCTCTACATCTTAGCATATTTAATTTTCTCATTTGCCACTGTTTTAAATGAAGTGATTTTTTTTGTGATAAATGAGACCCTGCTCTCCTTGTTCTTGCTTTGATTTGATGACTGTTCTTCATGTTGTGATTAAATCGACTCTGATTTCTATTTCTGATATGATGCTCATACTTTTAGGGTATCTTTGTAATCTTTTATTTAGCATACATGTAACCTTGCATATTTACTCATCCATCACTTCAAATTGCATAAAAATCAACAAAAAAATGCATACATCATGGCATTACATGGTAGTTAGCATAGTGCATCTTGCAGACCTAAAATTGAGAATTAATTCACGCATGAGCTTCATGAATCAAAATTCGATAAATTGATTAAGTAGCTGTGTCCTTGCATTCGACCTTGGTAGACTTACGAAGTATAAATAATCCACAACATTCAAAGGATTGTGGTTTTTGCTGAACCGCATTTGCCTCCTATACTACGACAATTCCTGATTATTAAAGAGGTGAATTTCACGATCATCAGTCATGCACCATCTGTAAGATCTGAAATCCATAAACTGTTGTTCGTGTTCACTTCCCCAACTATGAAGGGTCCTGTCCATTTGGAACCTCTCCATTTCGAGTGGTTTATTGAAAGCTGTGTTATCTCCCTGTCGAACTGATACACAAATCTGAATGGGCATTAAAGAAAGTGAACTGGAACATACACGAGGGACAACAAAGCAGAAAGATAGATTTAAATGAGCTTTGGAAATCAGAAGCAAGACATATGATAACAACGCAATCTATAAGGACAGAATCAAACGTTGGCATGATCAACATATCCAATGCAAGAGTATTGTTCCTGGGCAATAGTATGGACCAAATGGACAGCGTTGGCATTTCATCGTGAAATAACAAAAGGAAAGCATTGGCATTCCTTCTCTGTGACGGTATAATTCTGTTGAGCTTGATCAAGTACTTTGCGTACATAGTGAACAACATAAGGAATCCATTCTCACCTTTATCCTAACACGACCCAACTGCAAAGTCAGAAGCGTCCGTCATGATCTCAAAAGGAAGAGACTAGGGCCTGTAGGATAGGAGCATCCATGATCTTCCTCTTTAGGAGCTCGAAAGCCTCAAGATACTTGTGATATGCAATGAACTTTGTATCGTTTCCTAAGAGCTCCGTTAGTGGTCAGGCAATCTTTGAGAAGTCCTTTATGAATCTACGGTAAAAACCAACATGCCCGAGGGACGACTGTACTTGTTTGATGTTAGTTGGTGGTTGAAGTTTCTTGATCACGTCCAACTTGGTAGGGTCAACGTCCATTTCCCTCTTGGAGGTGACATGCCCCGACACAATGCCCTCTTGAACCATAAGATGTCTCTTCTCCCAAGAAAGCACAAGAGTCACCTCCCTGCATTTTTTGAGGACTCAATCAAAATGAGATAAACAAATATCAAATGAGTCACAATGGATCGAGAAATCATCCATGAAGACCGCTGGGAAATCGCTCACCATCTCGGTAAATACTACATGCACCACTAGAAAGTCCCGGGTGCATTTCATAACCCAAAGGGCATGCGCCTGAATGCGTACGTATCAAACGGACATGTAAATGCGGTCTTTTTCTAGTCCTCAACAATGATGGACACTTGGTTGTTGCCCGAGTACCCATCTAGAAAACAAATGAATTCTTTCCTCGCTATTCTTTCTAGGATCTGGTCTATGAATGGTAAGGGGAAATGATCCTTTTTCGTTGCGACATTCAAGATTCTATAATCCACACAGACACGTCACGACGTGGGTACTCGTGTCACAATCTCCTCTTCATCTAAGTTGGTGATTGTCTGATGTCCCGCCTTCTTAGGGATTACATGAAGTGGTGCCACTCACTTGGAATCAGAGATGGGATATATAAACCCCGTGTCACACCATTTTTCAAACTCCTTCTTGACCAAATCTCATAAGTTTGGATTCAGCCGGCGTTGGAACTCACGAGAGGGTTTAGCACCTTCCTCAAGGTAAATCTGGTGTGAACACAGAGCGGAGTTTATCCCGCAAGTATCGGACACGCTCCAGTGTATGGCTTTATAGTTCTGTTCAAGAATCTCTAGCAGGAGAGATTCTTGTTCTCCAGTCAAGCTAGCACTGACAATGACTAGGAACTTCCGTGGTGGCCTAACAAGGGAGGCATACTTCAAGGGGTGTGTGTATGTGTGTGTGTGGGGGGGGGGTGCAATTTGAGCTCGGGAATGGTATGATCACTGGGTAAATCTGGCTCAACTGCCTCTGAATCTGGCTCTCTGATGGATGTGGTTGGATCTGCAGTGATAGTATCTACCAACTGGTTCTGCTCAAGAGTCAGAACGCCAAAGCTATCCAAACAATCGGCAAAAGACGCGTCCAACTCGTTATACTCATGCTATGATTGACCTGCAGGGAACAAGTTTGACAAGCCTAAGTTGGCTTTTAAGCCATCGAGGATGTAGGGAGATGCATAAGAGAAGTCTCCTGTGGGTAAGGTCTGATTCTACAGGATCTGTCAAACTGTCTCATCTACACTGTCCTTTCCTGGTGAGAGGGACTCGTCACCCCAATCCGACTGCTACTGCTAGTAATCAACTGTGTCAACTCTGTAGCACTCGACCTACGATGGGAGATACTATGTACTACTCTTCGAATTAGGTCTCTACCATTTCATTTGTTGCATCTCTAACTCTACACTTTCATCGTGTGCATGAAAGAGTATCTTTCCCAAAGTATAATCAAATATGGCTCCATCCGACATCAAAAAAGGGCAACCAAGGATAATCTGGGAATCTTTCCATCTTCCGGGACAATCCATATCCATGATCGTGAAGTCCACCTTGTACTGCTTCCCTTTGATGTTAAGGATAACGTCCCTCAACATTTTCTTGGGCCTCTTAATAAATCTATCTGCAAACTATAGGAGTGCTCTCGTTCTCCTAAAATGTATTAAACCTAGATGATCTAGGAGGGAATATGATAGTAGATTGATTGAGGATCTATTATCGAGTTGAGTATGAGCAAATGTTATGTCAGCTATCTGACTGGTGACAAAGTATGCTCTTAGATCTCTTTTCTTCCTTGGAATCTCATTGCAGATCGCACAGGTAGTGGTTGTGGACAACACATGTTTGACTGTTCGAGTGTTCTTTTTCCTGCTACCCCTAATAGATGTGCATGTCACCTTTAGGTACTTCTTGAATGCAGGAACCATATCCACTAGTTGTAGGAAAGGAACCTCAACTTTTACATTCTCTCCGCACATCCTCTCCATCTCCAAAATGTGAAAATCATTTTTTCGAGAATTTTTCTTCTTTCCCTTAGATAAGGCATGGGGGAAAGGGATTATTGGGGGCTCATGATGTGAAACAGAAACATCATCATCTGAGTTCTTATTGGAATCAAAATTCATCTTTACACGACTCTGACTCGGACTTGGGCTCTCTATAGGACTCGATTGACATGCATGAAAGGGAACTGAAACTGAAGTTGGGAAAACTGCTGGTGCTGCATCCAAGGTGGTCTTCTCATCTCTTGAAGATCCACTGCTCACTATCATTTTCGATGTTGTTTTATTCCTCATTTTGGATTTTCTTGGTTTTTTGTTTTCTTTTTGATTATTGGGGATTTAAATGCCCCTGGTGATCATGAAGGTGGTGTTGCTAGTGACGATCCTCCTCCTTTGAGATATCTACAGGGGCTGGCTTATCAGTATCCTCCGCTCCACTCTACCTTTCCAGATCAGGGGTCTGCATGATCCTACCATCCCTGAGAGTAAGATAGTGAACACCATGTGATGGAATCTCATGATATGATTCTAAGAAATCAAAATAGTATACCTGATCCTTTTGGCGATTCCTTCCTTGGTTCAAGTTATTGGGATAAACCTGAACCTGTGCTGGGGAGGAGGTCTTAGGGGCGGTGAACCCATCACGCCAACAAAACAACCGATTGATGTCGGCTCTCTGATCATGCAGCTCATTGCAGATGAGTTTGAGCTCATCAAGGATTCTCTGAAGGTCTGAGGTACCTGAGGGTAAAGCTTTGTGGTCCTGCCTCTAGGAAAGCTGCTGATGAAACACTAAATACATGTATTGATTTCAATCGGTTGTAGCACATGCACTTAGCTTCTCATACAGAATCGAGAGGAATCTCAGTGATGAGGTTCTCAGCTTTAATTTATAACATATAAGTCCAAGGTCAAACACTAGGACGCGAGTAATTTAATGAGTAAATTCAGAGATCAAACATCTTGGATAACAATCTTTACAGATGCTCAAATCACAGTAATGCAGATAGATATATTTTTCTAACACATTTGTATGCAACTAAATTAAATGCAAACAAGGATGCATAAACAACATGAATAGAGCAACCACACTTAATAACACATGACAAATAACTTGGATCAATTACGACAATACCCTGAATTAATTACAATATAGGTGAATTAACAACACTTGAATTCAGTCTCAAGACCTTTTTCAATATTAGCTAAGATTTTCACTTGTGAATATCAATACATGCTCAACAAAGAAATCTATTAATGACCTAAGAATAATGATTAAAAATATCTAGCAATAGATCATTACAGATTACAGGAATTGACAAGGTCAAATAATCATTCACAATGCAATTTCAATGAGTTTTACGGGATGCAAACAAGAATGCTAAATAAAGAACTGAAAAGGAGTGACTTGTAAATCAAATTTATCCAATAAATTCATTACAAGATAGAATGTTGAACAAGCTTTGAAATGAGACCAAAATCACATTAATTGGACTTCAGGATAAAAAGTTATTCACCAATGAATCCAGGGGCATAAATGTAAGAAAACTTCCAAGTTTTATTACAAAACAGAACATACAAGGACTAAAATATAAATAAGAAAACTTCAAGGGGATAATATGCAATTTACACACATGCGGGAGGACTTATCTGCAATATTGGAAATGGTAGGATGGGCACTGCAATTTACCCAGTCATATGTGGAAAACACGCTACCTGGCTAGGTTCGGTCAGGGAGGCTCATGACTCGCATCGGCTTCTTATGCTTTAGGCTAGGTTTGGGTCCAGGCTCGACAACGATCCTGAGGCTTGAAGCGATGCTTCGGATTAGCTATGTGGATAAGTCCTGACCGTTGGATCTCGCCCAATTAAGCGAGATCAACGATATCTGCTACGCTTCTGTTCTTCCACCTCTTCCGCGGACGGTAGTGCTATGGTTGTGCTCTGACGAAGATGTAAGGGCTCCCCCTTGCTTCTTCTTGCTCTCAAGGTCCAAGAACCTTCGTCAAACACCACGATGACGTCTGATGCTTGGAAAAGGCACGGGCTGATTGTAGAGCTCTGTCGATAAAGCTCCACCGAAGAGGAATTTGGAGATCGGAGCTAGGCATCAAACCCCGATCATTGAAGTCCAGTGCCCTGCAATGCTAGTGCAAAGACAAAATAAGCCAAATACAATATATTGGTTTGGTTTGGGAGATGAAATGGGGGTTCACGTTTTATGGAGGAAAGGAACCCTAGTTGGATTCTAAGCTAATGATAAGCTTAGAAAGAATCAAGGTGATTACAAGCATGAAGAAATGAAGAGGTCTACTAGAGAGATACGCGTGGATGAATGATCAATGGTGAGGATAGATGAAGTTTCATGTTCATGATTGACCAAGGAATATATGTACGAGAATTAGAAGAACAGAGTGAACTAAGGAAATAAATTTTACCCGGAATGGACGGTTGAAGATGAACTGCTTGGGATTGAATCTTGAGACAAATGCCGAAGCTAAGAGATTCAAGGTCTTCGCTTGAAGTTCCTGGCTATGGAACCAATCTCAAACAGCCATGGATTTGGGCTATAACTTGGTTGAAAAACCAAGGTTCTCACTGGAGCTCCACACCTGTCTTCGCTTGATCTCAATCTCTATCACAGTAAAGACAAGAAAGCTCGGGACGAGCTCTCTCAAGGGTGGACAACCAGAGCAAATAGTGGTGAAGGTCCTTTTAACGATGCAATGGCGGAGGTTTCAAGAAGTTTTGATGGAGGTTTCAACCTCCGCCATTGATTGGTTGGTTAAGATTAGGATGAAAGGGGAGGTTGGAGGTAGTTAGGAACGATAGTAAAAGGTAATGACGATGGCAGTTGCTCCGGAGTTGGCTGGGAATTGCTGGGAAAATGGGGAGAAGGTTGCCATGGAACGAAAGGTTTGACGCTTGAGCTAAATGGCTGGAGGTTGATGACATACATTAGTCGTTGGATCAAACGATCCAACGGCTACCAATGAGGCACTAATGAACATATTAGATTGCTTTGTTCAAAAAGATTGGGCGATTCAAAATGAGACGCCAACAAACGGCTACGACCGTAACTAATCAGAAGGATCCAAAGGCCAGAAATGAAGGCGGGTGGCAACATAGGAGCGGACCACGTGGCCAAAGCAGATGGCGCCACGTGGGCCCATGCAAATTAAGATAAATGAATAAATCAAAGAAAATTAGATAAAAAATAATTATCGATGAGATCTACAACTTTTATGTAGAAGTCAAAGAGATCAGAGGTCATCTATAAATAGATAAAAATTAAATACTATTAAAAACCATATAAAACAATTTTCTTTGATTTTTTGCTTATTTTTTGGGTTTTTAATTTGTTTTATGTTATTTTATTTATACAAAATTTTACTCTAATTTTTATTTGATATTTAATAAGTAATAAAAACATAAAATATTACACCATAATAGAGTCATATTAATATATAGTAGTCAGTGTTAATTATATACAACATAGTAATTAGTAATTAGGGTTAATTAGTCAATGAATCTTGTGATTAACTTATGCAAGAGAGATAATAATGGAGATTGATGGTGATAAATCTGAGATTTATCACCCCCCGTACTTAAGTTAAGCTCGTCCTCGAGATAATAAAGAAAGAATTTGTTAGGCAGTTAGTTTAATCAGTGAGATCCATGACATGTGCAAGTGAGTATACAAGGCTTGATTTGACCTAAAATACTAAATTTTAGGAATCCTAAAACTCTAAGCTGATTCAAGTATTAATCGAAAGGAATTCAACTCCTCTATTGGTCAGACTCTCAATGTATACATAAATATAAGGAATATGACTTAGTGTTGACTGCAACATGAGAGTAGTTTCAAAACATCACCAAAAATTCCAATCTTGGAAGCTCTCCTAAGGAACCAACCCTCAACTCTAGGGAACAAATCTAGTCTTGCTTCAATCCACCATCTTTTTAGTTTGTCAGACTTTAAAAGGATAAATGGAAGGCCAAATTATGGAGTATGTAGGATTGTGTACTTATTTTCTCTTCCTTTCAGTGGAACATGGTTCTCTCAAGTGCCAATACTCAACACAATTTTCATTTTGATTTTCGCTAATTAGTGTGTCCGTCAAGAGAAGTTGGAGTCGTCTGCACTTGTTTTCCTAGGAATACATCAAGGTGTGCCTTTTTTGAGTATCTAATATACCTTCTACACCCAGACTTGTGGCATTTATGATGCAGAGCCCTTTTTGGGTGCTAGCTCGACTCCTGGTCCTAATAACAGTGGTCCAAATGGACATTTTGCAATGGTTAGGAGCGCTTGCCTTTAGTGGAAGCTCCTTGATATTTGTCTTTGTATGGTGAGAGCTTTTATTTCATCATTTCTTTCTTCTTTTTATTTGTTTTTGGCTAGCTCCACTGCTTTTACCAAGATTGGCGCACACCGATCAACTTATAATTAATGTCATCACATCCTGGCACTTTAGGTTTGATCAAGAGATAGCATGAGAACAAGTCTCATACTGGCTAAGATGCTGACACTCAGGTTTTATGAAGACATAATTAATTTTATCCCATTCTCGAGCATCATATAGATCAAGTCCAAATTCAAACCTCCAATCCTAGTTTCCTCAGTGATATCTTGACTCATATCAATCATGAATGCAATCGTGCATGTGAGTGATATCAAATTCTTTTAAGGGACATTAAGCATGGGATATAACATGCATATCTTTGAACCAGGAGAGCATGTATTTTTAAGTCCAAGACCCTAATGATTAATACATGATAAGTCTAAGTCTAGAGAATCCTTAACAGAGTGTTAAAGATCATCTCAAGCCTTGAGTGCAAAGTGAAAATTTGTAAGGGAAAGACACCAATTAAAAAGTTATCTACTTAATTATTTTACAAAAGAATTAAAGAGTTATTAGATTTATTGAGGCAGAGACAATAGAATGGGTATCTTAGACATAACAATACATAAGAACATTATGAAGAACATACTAAGATACCCCATACAACACTACAAGCTTCAACTCCTTAGAAATCAAGATTGGCTCTATGAGGTTTAAAATCACAGGCTGCCTTATGTTTCAACTGCTTCTTCCTAATGGAGAACACTTCAGAATCTGAGTAAGAAAGATCTTCATCAACTTGGAAATTTACTCTTCTAGAATGATGCCAAATTCTTCCTCAAAAGTGACATTCATATCCACATGGGAAGCCTCCAAATTCTTCTTGATTATGGGAAGATAAATCAAACCACAAAATCCTGCAGTAGATTTTTAGGTTTTCCTTAAAAGAGAAAAACTAGACATAGAGGGATGACCCAACTTACAAGAAAGATACGGATTCAATAAATGAATATCCTCAAGAAAAGGTAACGGAACCTCCATATCTAATTCTTCTATCAATAGATCGTCCTCCTCAATTGGCATCACTCTTTAAGAGAATTCTTTATCAACTTGATCTTCCAAAATATTGAATTGAAATCGAAACTCTCCTCCATGTCGAACTGAAAAAGTTTCTAAAGCAGAACGACCTTATAAAGAGAAAGAAGAAATGGTTCAATGAACCATCAGGAAGAAACGGTTCAATGAACCATCACGACCTCTGAGGACCTTAGACCCAAGATACCGAAGAGACACAATGAGAATTATTTAAAGCTTTTATTGAATTTGAATATTTTAGTCAGTGTCAATTTCACCCTTAATTTTGAAAATAATTTTAGTTCAAAAATTGTAATACCATACCTAAATCCCCAAGAATTTAAAAATTCTGAGCTATGGCTAAAGTATACATGTAATATATACGATAGACCCCCCTATACTTAACGTTTGCTATGTCCTCATAGCACAAAGTGATATGAAGCCATAGCTTAACTAAGCATAAAAAGAATGTAAAAGAACTGAGCGTGAGAATAAAACTAGTGTGAAAATGAGAAATAATTAGTTAGAATAAAATTACAAGGAAGGGAAGGGAAGGTTCCCCCTATACTTAGGTTTTGAAAACCTAAGTAAAGTGATAGAAATTTCTACGAAGGAGAGACCTGTGGATATAGAAAGTATTGTCAAAATCTCCATATACTTTGAATGGTTATTGTTTAAGTGTAGGTAAGAGAATTAATAAGGTCAGAAAGAATATGAAACTGCTGATGCTGAATCTTTTGATATGAATTTGTCTTGATGATCATGCCTTATTCGAGAACTCGTAAACTGTATCAATAGGCATGAAGTCGATCATCTTTACGGGAGTTAACCTTTCCTTGGATTCTACAAAATACTTAAGTAACCGTCCGTTAACCAAAAAAGAACGTGCATTCTCTGAAAGCTTTGAAATTTCTACACTATCATTCTCATGCACTTCCTTAACAGTGAAAGGACCCGTCCACTTTGACTTAAGTTTCCCATGAAAAATCTTTAACTTTGCATTAAACAACCATACCTTTTATCTAGGAACAAAGTTCTTGCATCTAATATGCGCGTCATGCCACTTCTTAACTTTGTCTTTATAGATCATGCTGTTGTCATACGCTCGATTGCGGATTTCTACAAGTTCATTTAGGTTAAGGTCTCTACACAACTTCTCTAAGTGACATCTCCAATTAATTTCCTTAATAGCCCATTTAGATTTATGTATTAACTCGGCGGGAAAATGACATGGCTTGCCATAAATCATCCTGAAAGGGGAAGTGCCCAAGGGTATTTTATAAGCCATCCTGTAAGCCCACGGAACTTTGTCTAACAACTGAGACCAATTCTTCCTATCAGGTCTGACTAACTTATGAAGAATGCTTTTCACTTCCCTATTTGAAACCTCTGCCATGCCGTTTGATTGAGGGTGGTAAGGACTACTAATTCTATGCTCAAATCCATAGTCCCTGGATAAAGTTTTCATCATTCCATTCACAAAATGGCTACCTCCATCAGATATCAAAACCTTTGGTACCCCAAACCGTGAAATAATATGATCCTTAATAAGCCTGCAAACAGTTCTACCATCTACGGCTCAGGTTGGGATAACCTCCTCCCATCTGGACAAGTAATCCACCGTTAACAAGATATATTCAAAACCATGGCTATTAGGGAAGGGACCCATACCATCTCCCAAGCATAAAAATATCACCAAAGATCACAGGTTGCATGGGCATCTCATCTCTAACTCTAACAGTCCCTCCCATCCTTTGGAAAACATGGCACAACCGTACAAAATCTGCAACATCTCTAAACAAGGTTGGCCAAAAGAATCCACATTGTAACACCTTGTGAGCGGTTGTTTTTTCTGAATGGTGTCCTCCTGCCTCAAGTGAATGACAATATGTGAGGATACTTTAATATTCCTCCTGAGGAATACACCTTCTCCTGATGCATTCCGGGCCTTCAAAGAAAAGGAACCGATCCTCTCAATGATATTTTCTTGAATCCGACTTGAGTCGGTCAATACTGCTCCTAGTCCAACCATGGGGAACTTGCTTGGAGATAAGGAAGTTAACCACATTGGCATACCATGGGAGTGAGTCAATAAAAAAATAGACTCATCTGGAAAGGTCTCTTATATATGCTCACAATCAGGGGAATCCTTTAATTCAATTCTTGAAAGATGATCATCCACTATATTCTTAATTCCAGGTTTATCCTTTATTTCCAAATCAAATTCATGGAGTATTAATATCCACATAAGAAGACGCACCTTTGCATCCTTCTTTTCCATGAGATACCTAATGGCTGAATGATCTATATATACTATCACTTTAGAGCCTAAAATCACAGACGTAAACTTCTCTAAAGCCCAAACTACCGCAAGCATTTCTTTTTCAGTCAATGTAGAATTTCTCTGAGCTAGATCCAAAACTTTACTTGCGTAGTGAATAGCAAACATAATACGATCTCGCCACCGCCCCAATACGGCTCCTATAGCAAAGTCCGAAGCGTCAGTCATGATCTCAAAGGGAAGAGACCAATATGGAGCCTGTAGAATTGGTGATTCACAAATATTCTTTTTAAGAAGCTCAACGGCCTCAAGACACTTGTGATAAACAAAGAACTCGATGTCTTTTCCTAAGATCTCAATCAATGGTCGAATAATCTTAGAAAAATCCTGAATGGATCTGCTATAAAATCCAACATACCCCAAGAATGATCTCACTGACTAGATGTTGGTTTGTGGATCAAGTTTCTTGATCACATCCACCTTAGTAGGATCGACTTCCATTCCCTTGCCCCAACACAATACCATCCTTGACTATGAAATGACTATTTTCCCATGAGAGTATCAAATTCACCTCCCTATACCTCTGAAGAACTCGGTCCAAGTGCGCTAAACAAGAATCAAATGAATCACCATGGATCGAGAAATCATCCATGAAGACCTCAAGGAAATCCCCAACCATCTCAGCAAATACCGTAATCATGCACTGCTAAAAAGTGCCTGGGGCATTACATAACCCAAAAGGCATGCACTTGAATGCATATGTACCGAAAGGACATGTAAAGGTGATCTTTTCCTGATCTTCAAGGGCGATGGCTACTTGATTATAGCCATAATATCCACCAATAAAATAGAAGAACTCTTTCCCCGCTAATCTCTCCAGAATCTGATCAACAAAAGGTAGGGAAAGTGATCTTTCTTTATCGCACCATTTAAGGATCTGTATCGACACAGACATGCCATGACGTGGTTACTCGAGTCACAATCTCAACTCCTTCATCATTGGTGACCATCTGAATTCTCGATTTCTTCGAGACAACATGTAGAGGTGCCACCCATTTGGAGTCAAAGAAAGGGTAAATAAATCGTGCTCTACACCATTTCTCTATTTCTTTCTTAACTACTTCCCAAAGATTTGGATTAAGCCTCTGCTGAAACTTCCTGGAAGGTCTAACATTGTCCTCAACAAAAATATGGTGTGAACAGAGTGCAGGATTTATTCCCACGAGATTCGACACTGTCCATCCTATAGCCTTGTGGTTTTTTTCTAATACTTCTAACAATTTTGCTTCCTGCTCTATGGTCAATTTAGAACTAATGATGACATGATACTTATTCTTTGGTCTCGTAAGGAAAGTGTACTTGTGTGTAGGAGGTACTGGCTTCAACTATGGAAGTAATGAATCGTTAGGTACATCAGACTGAACTACCACTGAATCTGGATATGTGCCGCATAGTGGGATGATTCAACTGCATTACTGTCCACCAACTAAACTGAAGAATAGAGAGTCGGATCACCAAAAATACGCGGTAATTCAGCCAAAGTCGTGTCCGACTAAACATCTAATTCCCTTGATTGTTCTGAAGGAAGAGGAATTGACAAGTCCCAAGGGACTTCTATGTCATCAAGAAAATAGGGATACACGTGATGAATGCAAAATTCGCCTCGATAATAAATATATCTTAAGTCGTAGTATAGGAGGCGAATTTTGTTCAGCAAAAACCACAGTCTTTGAATGCTGTGGAATATTTATGCTTGGCAAGTCTACCAAGGTCGAACACAGGGACACAGCTGCCTAATTAGCTATTGAATTTTGATTCAAGAAGTTCAATATGAATTAATTCCAATTTCAGGTACATATGCAATGTACAAAGCAATGCAAGGTGATGCTATGTTGTATGCAATTTTTTTTACAGGATTTTTATGCAGGTTAAAGTGATGCATGGGTAAATAATGCAAAGGAATATGCAAGATGAATGGAATGCTACAATTATACCCTAAAGTATGAGCAACACAATATAGAATGAAGTTAGAGTCTAATTGAACACATCATTAAAAATCGGTCATCAAATCCAGCAAGACAGATAGAGCATGGTCCCATTTTTGACATAAAAATTCATTTAATTTAAAACAGTGTCAAATGAGACAAATAAGTATGCTAGATTGTAGAGGACAAAACAAGGATCAAAACGACACTAAAATCATGCAATTTGGACCTACGATGCTCAAGTTATGCTAAAAACAGTGCAAGGGCATAAATGTAATAAAAATGCAAGAAAAATAAAGGATAAATATTGCATTTAGGTCCCTGGAGGGACCTAAATGCAAATAAAGAAACCGCCTGGGCCTGTGTGTAATTTTTCCATGCGCGCAAGGGCCTTTTTGTAATTCTTCAAAACCATGAGGGCCTCCCTGTAAAATACCCAGGCACGCACGTGAGGCACGTGCCTGGGGACCAGATTGTAATTCTCAGAAATAGTCGGGTCTCTTTGTGCAATTTTCCCAGCACCTCACGTGCGCTGCACGTGAGGGGGCTAGACTCGGGTCAGCCCTGTGGCTCGGGCCACATGGAATCTTCTGGCGGTTCGGCGTTAGGCTCGTATGACCCGAGCCTATAGTTCGGAGACGAGGCTCGGGTCGTCCACGTGGCTTCATCGTACCCGCCCGATCCTGAAGATCGGACGGCATCTGTGCTTCATCCATCCGCCGCGAGCCACCGGAGGAGCTGGGGCTCCGGCGACACGTGAAGAGCTCCGCCGAGCTCCAAAGACAGGTCTGAGGGTCGGCGAAGGTAGCAGGAGGTCTGGCGGTGGTCCCGGAGCAGGTGCTGAGCTCCACATGCGTCTGGAGCTGCTCGACGAAGCATGGTCGTCGGCGGAGGGGAGCTGGAAGAAGCTCCGATATGAGGTCCAGCCATTGAAGGTTCCTGTTATTATTAGTATAGCCGAAGCACAGAGCAGAAGGTGCGTGAGTGGGGTGAGGTGAGTGGAGACCGTGGAGGCGTCGAGAGGTGGTGGTCTGATGCTTCTACTCCGGCGAAGCGGAGGAGAAGGGGTTTGGAGCGGAGGGGGTTCTGGAGAAGAAGAAGGGGGTCAGCGAGGTTGCAGGTGGCGTGGCGAAGCTATTGAGTTGATCAGAAGATGGTGGTAGTGAGTTATGGAGTCGAAAAAATTACTAGAAAAAAGGAATAAAATTCACCTCGCCGGAGCGAGGTGATGGCGGAGGGGAATGGCTTGGGCTGAGGCTCAAGGGAGCCTCGAGTCGTCGCCCGGCGAGGTCAGCCGGGCCTCGGGGCTCAATTGGTGTCCGGAGACACCGTGGCACGGCCACATCGGCCGTGGGTCGACACCAAGCTCCAGCCGTCGCTGCCTCGACGCCCCGCCCTCTCCGCTGTCACCGGAGGGGCAGGGGAGACTAGGCTGGAGCCCAGAAATGGTGGACCAGTGGCTCCGGTGGCTGGGGAGGGGGTTTAATAGGCGGAGGAGAACGGCGGTTACGTGGGTAGAAGGGGGGTTTCGATGGAGATTTTAATGGTGGAGGAGTGATGGCAAGGGTGGTTAATGGTGGCGCGAGGATGGCGGAGGAACAGGATAGGTGCTGGCGGCGTTATGGCGGGGAAGGGGAGCCAGAGGATCCTTCCAAAAATGGAAGGGGGGGGGGGAAGGGACTCGCGCGGTGAAACGGCTGGGAGGAGGGGTTTCGCGAGGTGGAAGACGACTTCCTGGCCGTTGGATCTAGCGATCCAACGACTAGGATGCGAGTGTTGGTGGAAGGCTACGATCAGATCCACGGATCTGATCGAACGGTGGAGAAATAGGCGCTGACGGGCGGCTATGATGGAGGGAAAAGAAGGATCCAATGGCCTGAGGGAGAAGGAGGACGTGGAGAAAGGAGAGGCGTCGGATGGTTTGAAGATCTGACGGCTGCGGTGAGGGGATGACGTGGTGAGCTGAGGGGTGTTGGATGGTTGGCAGGATCGGAGGGCTGAGATGGAGGGGCGACGTGGCGCAAGGAGAGGCATAGGATGGAGGTTGATCCAACGGTCGTAGATGAGGCGGGTTTAGGCGGTTGAGATCAGATCTGACCATCAGATCTGACGACTGTGAGGGAGGCGAGGATGGACGACGGAGATTGGGGCAGGGATGGAGTGATCCGATGGCTCAGGAGGCTGCCGGGTGGCGGAATGGGAAGCGGGCCACGTGGGCGGCCCAGAGGGCGCCACGTGGCCCAATCAGAATAATTTAAAAATAAATACAAAGAAAAATATAAAATAAATAGTTAGAGGCCGAATTTGGAAAAAGTCAAAACATGAAAGTTGCTCGTCTCGATGAGATCTACAACTTTCATGTTGGTCAAAAAGCCAAAAGAGGTCATCTGTACAAAAGCTATTCTTGGGGGTATTTTTAAGGGGATAAAAATACCGATTTTGTGGTTTTTAGTTGTTTTTGAATTTTTTAGTCTTTTTAAGGGTCAGTGATTTATAGACAATTATTCTACCTAATTTTTAGGGGTTTTTGATTGATAAAATAATTACAGAAAATAAGGACAATTAAAAACAAATAATTAAGGGTTAATTATACACAATATAGTACATGATAAAATCAAAGAATTAGAGGATATTTTTATTGGTTTGTTTAAGCAGGGATTTTAATAAGGAGTTTTTAGCATGATGAATACAGGTTTCATCAACACGTAACTCAATAACTCTGAGACTGTATCAACAACTGCTTTGTATACACTGTCATCTCTAGATGAGAGAATCTTACTTTTTACTGTGGGGTTCTGAGCCCAGATTCCAACTATGCTAACTACATCGTAGTCTACCTCTGAGAATGAAGAGAAATCTGTGCTAGACTCGGAATCTGGTCGTTGCCATTTTATCTGCTTCATCTATAATTCCACTTCTCCACCTAGAGACGGAACTTCATCATCCCTGTTTGATAATCGAATGAGACTCCGTCGGTCCTAAGGAATGACCGCCCAAGGATGATTTGTGAATCTCTCCAATGATGAGGGTATCCATTTCAAGGCTAGTGAAGTCCACCTTATAATCTTGTCCCTCAATAGAGATAATAATGTTCTTGAACTCACCCTTAGCCTTCTTCATTGATTTATTTACGAACTGAAGTATCGCTATGGATTTACGTAAAGGCCCTAACTTCAGTTTCTCATATAAGGAAAAGGGTAATAAATTGATTGAAGAACCATTATCCAGGAGAGTGTGCACAAACGCTATGTCATCGATATGACTAATCACATAATGAACACCCAAGTCTCTTTTCTTCTGTGGCAATTTCTGGTTCTTGAGACAAAACGTAGTGGCAACCTATAGAATATGGGTCTTGATATAGCTATTCAGTTTCATCTTGCTAACTTTGTTTGGTGTGCATATCACCTTCAAATATTTCTAAAATGCAGGGTGACTGGCCACATACTCATCAAATAGCACTTTCACCATGATATTATCTCGACAAAAACGTGCCATATCCAGATCGTCTTTTTGAATCTTATTAATGACGCACTTTCCTTCTGTAAGAGCACGGGGGCAAGGGATGGGCAAAGAATGAAGTGAAGACTCAGATTCATAAATAGCAACATTCTTTTTATTATTACTAGAAACTAAGTTTTTCAAACATGAATCTTTTACAATTGGAATAACAACTGAATTGTCTACTTTAGGACATGGAATGTCTACTGAATGTGCATTTTCCTTGTCTGAAAGCGTAAGGTCCTTTGTAGACTCTGAATCTGATGCGTGCTGCTCTGCTCTTGTACTCCTCCTCAATCTTCTCCTTGATGTGCGAGCTCTAAGATGTCTGGCATCATTATCCTCCGAAGTCTTCTCAGGTTGTGCTTTAGAGTTAGTTCTATCCATGTCCTTAGCCCGATTAGGTACGACCACGGTCTGTCCTCTCCTGAGAGACATATAATGAACATAATCAAATGGAGAGATCTCGTGTTCAGATTTATGAAAATCTGAATAGTATACCTGATCCATAGAAGGATGCTGTTGTGTTTTGATTCAGGCTATATTGGGATTAGCCTGAACCTGGGCTAGAATAGATGTAGAAGGGATATTGCGCTCATCATGTAGACAAGAAAGATGGGTTAGATCAACCCTCAAATCCTGTACTTCATTCCTGTTGGAACGCAACTCATCCAAAATTTGTCGCTGATAATCCATTGAACCTGATGTTGAATGTTGTTGTTGGGAAGAGGAAGGATATAAAGAACATGAAGACTGGCCCTGATGGCCATAAGGGTGTTGCTGCTGGGTATGATTTTGAACTTGCAGGCCCTGTTCGCTTGCTTGGTACATCTGCTGACGCCCGAATTGCTGCTGCTACTGCCTTGATGCCTGATAAGGAACGACTCCTGAGCTCTGTGGTGTTGGAAGAGGTGTGGGAGTGAATGATGTGTTGTAAATGTCTGGGGATGTTGATAGGAGAATCGATCCTCAGAACCTCCCTGCCTAGCAGAGTCATTGGTGTACCATACACCATTTACCTCCCACACTTGTGAAGGCTCATCAGTAATTGTCTCTACAAGTGGTGGGTGTTGCTGACAAGGATGGGTTGAAGGCTGCTCCTCAACCCGTGGCTGTAATGGCCCTGACACATGCTGCTCCTGAATGCGATAAACATAGTAAATTGGAGTAGCAGATCTAATCATGAAAGGTACTCTCATCTTGGATACCTTCTTAGAATGCTCTGCCATCTGCTTAGGCAGTCTGGACAAGTTACTGTCCAACTCATTCATCTGCCTATCTATCCTTTTGACTGCTATAAGTTTACCTGCTTTTAATACCATATCAAAAGGATCTATTGTAGCCTTTACTCCTCCACTAAATAAAAGTGGATTAGGGGTATCTAATTGAGCTCTACTAGCGGTCTGTGCTCTACTTGTTTCAGCCATTCGCTCGAACATCTTCCAGATGGTGTCTGATACTTGTGACGTATAGCTGCCTCCACAAGCAATGCTCACCAAACCCCGCACCTCAGGGTGTAGATCGCTATACAAGGATTGAACCAAGATAGTAGGCTCTAAATCATGGCAAGGACATTTCTGCAAGAGGCCGTTGAATCTCTCCCATGAGTCACATAAAGCTTCATTAGGTAAGTGGGGGAAACTTGTGATACGTGAATGCATCAAGTTAGTTCTACTTAAATGATAGAATAGAACTTCTTTAAGAAAAGGTCCTTGAAATGTACAAAAGTAGTAATGACTACCCCTAGGTTCTTCATCTAATAATCCACCTTATCCTTTAAGGGAAAAGGGAGGGCTTTGAGCTTGATGTAGTCTTCACTAACCCTAGGTTGTCTAAGATTAGAACAGACTAGCTCAAAGTCCCTAAGGAATGCATATGGATCTTCGTGTGCATTCCCATGGAAATGTGGTAGCAAGCTTAAGAATTGTGGCTTTAATTCATATTCAATTTCTGGTTTGGCTGGGCTTAACCAATTAGTAAGTTGAAATCGCCCAGGATTATATGTCACTTCCATCGGTGCATCTCTACCCAACTGCAACTGGCCTAAATGAGCTCTCATTAATGCTTGATTCTGTTATGACTCTGCCAATCTGGCCAATATAGCATGCATTAGATCTTCTCGTTCTTCTTCCTCTCCATTTCCATTCTGTTTATTAGGAGGCATCTTTAATGTATTTTTGTCACCTTCATCAAACAAAGGGTTGGAGTGAGATGTAGAAGAAGAAAATGAAATTAAGTCGAACTCACCAAGGCAATAGTCTTCCTCATTGAGTAAAGAGGGTATATAGTAAATGGTTGGGATATAACCAACTCCAAGGAGATAATCATGATATACTGGTTCGAAAAGAGGATTATTTTCAAACCGGGATGGTCCATCTAAAGAAGGAGAAGGAATAGGCTGGACCACTGAAAATGTGATATTTGGGTGGTTTAGTGAAAGGCTCGCAAAGTCCAAGCAAATACCCGACCAATTATCCATCTTCGATTTCAAGAGGTAAGGAATTTTGAGCACGCTAGATTTCAAGAGAACCTAATTCTACTGGGCACGTGAATGTGCAGAGTGATTCACACAAAACAATGAATACAAACCCTAGTTAATCCACCAACTCAACACTGAAGACCGAGATGGCCTTATTATCTTGTCAAATTTTAATTGACAATCAAATGCAAATCTTGTCAGAGTTACGAGCTGTTGGGAACCTAAATTTCCTTACAAACTGACCTGATTCCAATTACTAGTTGCATCCACTTTCAACTAGTATAGAGGTATGTCAGACCGTATAAATACGACTACCCGTTTACTTGAGGACCGGGCCTTGCGCGGTGTCCTATAAACCCTCCACTCTACTAAGGAAATACAGAACGTTTACCAGCTACCCGTAAAACCTCACTGAGAAACGTCTAATCATTTTTACGAAACCAGTAGTTCATATGAAAATTCATGGCATGGCTCTGTCTCAATGTCGTCCCTCTCTCACAGAAATGTACCTGCAATCAATGAGGGTTTTAGTGTCCGAAAAACAAGGTCGATTTTATTCCAATTTTTAGGTCAACTTGCATCAATTTAGTCCTGATTTTAAGAGATTTGGTTATTGCTTGGATTTAAGTGACCACAATCATCACCTAACATACAATCCCTTTTCCTTTATTCCTTAAGTTGGTAAAAATCGAGGGAGAAATCGAAAAATGGAATGCAATCGAAAATCAATGATGCATGCTGTCGTTAGAGATACTTACAATGCTTCCCAGCACTCTCCATGTGGATGCAGAACAGAACTAAATTTAGCTATATGATGCAAGCCGAGAAACCGCACCTAAGCAGTAGTTCTATTAGCGATGAAGAAATCAATTGATTTGACTAAGTAGAATGTTTGCTATGTGCATCTATGAATCTCCTAAGATTTTAGCAATTATGAATCTTATGAGATTCGTGTATTGTCCTAAGTTACGAAATAGATCAAGTAAAGAAATGACCTACGATCAATCTATTTGGCGTAAAGCTTGAGTCTAAAACGTCACTCAAGTAAAGAACCACTCTCGACACAACCACACACAAAAATAAATAGAGTTATAAAGGCCTTTGTTTACATATGTGAGATCTCAATCAGGAACTGCTGTAAAAGGGCAGTGGATTAATTCTACTAAGCTAATAATCTCTCAGCAAATTTTTTGTCTCGTGGCTCTCCAACAAGTCGCTCCAAGCTTTTTGCCTCCACGGTCCTTCAAAAATAGTCAGCTCCACGGGCCTACCACAAAACAATGGAATATATAAGGAACATTTTAGAGAGATATAAAAGAACTTAGTTAAAAATACATCACAAGAATAATACAACAATGAAAACAAACTCAAAATAATTAAGCTCAAGGGTTACTAAAAAATATTTGCTTCTAAAAATAATCATAAAATGTGATGCGCCCTGGGCAACGACGCCATCTGATGAAACACTAATGCATGTATTAATTCCGATCAGTTGTAGTACAGGCACCTAGCGTCTCATACAGAACTGAGAGGAATCTTAGTGACGAGGTTCTCAGCTTTAATTTATAACCTGAGAACTCCAGGGTCGAACACTAGGGCGTAAGCAATTTAATGAGTAAATTTGGACAAATATGTTGGATAGCAATCTTTAAATTAATTATATCAAGCAGATGCTCAAATCACAATAATACATATAGATATATTTTTCTAACACATTTGCATGCAACTAAATTAAATGCAAACACAGATGCATAAACAATATGAATAGAGTAACCATACTTAACAACACATGACAAATAACTTGGATCAATTACGACAATACCCTGAATTAATTACAATATAGGTGGAGTAAGAGCACTTGAATCCAGTCTCAAGACTTTATTCAATATTAGTTAAGATTTTTACTTGTGAATTTCAATATAGGCTCAACAAAGAAATCTATTAATGACCTAAGAATAATGATTAAAAATATCTAGCAATATATCATTATAGACTAGAGGAATTGACAAGGTCAAATAATCATTCACAATGCAAGTTCAATGAGTTTTAAGGTATGTAAATGAGCACTCTGAATAAAGAATTGAAAAGGCATGACTTGTAAATCAAATTTATCCATTAAATCATCACAAGATAGAGTGTTGAACAAACTTTGAAATGATACCAAAATCACATTAATTGGACTTCATGATAAAAAGTTATTCACCAATAAATCAAGGGGCATAAATGTAAGAAAACTTCCAAGTTTTATTACAAAACATGACATACATAGACTAAAATGTAAATAAGAAAACCCATAGGGGCTAATATGCAATTTACACATAGTGGGTTGACTCATCTGCAATATTGGGAAATGGCAGGATGGGCGTAACAGTTTACCCAGTCATGTGTGGAAAGCACGTGACTTGGCTAGGTTCCATCGGGGAGGCTCGTGACTCACGCCAGCTTCTTGTGCTTCAGGCTAGGCTCGGGTCCAGGCTCGACACACGAGCCAGAGGCTTGAAGCGATGCTTCAGATTAGCTATGTGGATAAGTCATGATCGTCGGATCTCACCCAATTAAGCGAGATCAATAGTATCTGCTATGCATATGTTTTTCCACCTCCTCCGCGGACGACAGTGCAAGGGATGCGCTCCGATGAAGGTGTAAGTGCTCCACCTTGCTTCTTCTTGCTCTTTAAAGGTCCAAGACCTTCATCAAACACCTGCGACGACATTTGATGCTTGGAGAAGGCATGGGGCTGATTGTAGAGCTCTGTCAATAAAGCTCCAGTGGAGAGGAATTTAGAGATCAGAGCTAGGCATCAAACTCCGATCATTGAAGTCCAGTGCCCTGCAATGTTAGTGCAAAGACAAAAGAAGCCAAATAAAATATATTGGTTTGGGAGATGAAATGGGGGTTTACGTTTATTGGAGGAAAGGAACCCTAGTTGGGTTCTAAGCTAACGATAAGCTTAGAAAGAATCGAGGTGAATACAAGCATGAAGAAACAAAGAGGTCTACTGGAGATATACGTGTTGATGAATGATCAATGGGGAGGACAAATGAAGTTTCAGATTCAATATTGACTAAAGGAATACATATACGAGAAATAGAAGAACAACAGAGTGAACCAAGGAATGAAATTTTACCTAGAATGGAAGGTTGAAGATGAACTGCTTGGGATTGAATCTTGAGCCAAATGCCGAAGCCAAGAGCTTTGAGGTTTTCGCTTGAAGTTCCTGGCTGTGGAACCATGCTCAAACAACCATGGATTCCAGTTGTAACTGGTTGAAAAATCGAGGTTTTCACTGGAGCTCCACACCCGTCTTCGCTTGATCTCAATCCCTTTCTCTATCACAGGAAAGGCAAGAAATCTAGGGACAAACTCTCTCAAGGGTGGACAACCAGAGCAAATAGCGGTGAAGGCCTTTTTAAGGATGAAATGATGGAGATTTCAAGAAGTTTTTATGGATGTTTCAACCTCCGCCATTGATTGGCTGGTTAAGGTTAGGATGGAAGGGGTGGTTGGCGGAAGTTAGGAACGATAGGAGAATGTAATGATGGTGGCAGTTGCTCTAGAGTTGGTTGGGAATGGCTGGGAAAATGGGGAGAAGTTTGCCATGGAACGAAAGGTTGTGATGCTTGAGTTAAATGGCAGGAGGTTGACGACGTATAGTAGTCTTTGGATTAAACGATCCAACGGCTACCAATGAGGCTCTAATGAATAGATTAGATTGCTTTGTTCAAAAGGATCCGGCGGTTCAAAACGAGGCACCAACAAACGACTATGATCGCAACTAATCAGAAGGATCCAAAGGTCGGAAATGAAGGCAGGTGGCAACAGAGGAGCGGACCATGTGGCCAAAGCAGATGGTGCCAATTTCGATCCGTTGTAGCACAGGATCTTAGCTTCTCATATAGGACTGAGAGGAATCTTAGTGATGAGGTTCTCGACCTTAATTATAACATGGGAAGTCCAGAGTTGAACACTAGTACACGAGGAATTTAATGAGTAAATTCAGAGATTAAATATGTTAGATAGAAATCTTTAGATTAATTATATCAATCAGATGCTCAAATCACAGTAATACAGATAGATATATTTTTCTAACACATTTATATGCAACTAAATTATATGCAAACAAGGATTCATAAACATTATGAATAGAGCAACCACATTTAACAACACATGACAAATAACTTGGATCAATTATGACAATACCCTGGATTAATTACAATATAGGTGAATTAAGAGCACTTGAATTTACTCTCAAGACTTTACTCAATATTAGTCAAGATTTTTACTTGTGAATGCTCAACAAAGAAATCTATTAATGACATAAGAATAATGATTAAGAATATCTAGCAATAGATCATTACAGATTAGAGGAATTGACAAGGTCAATTAATCATTCACAATGAAAGTTTAATGAGTTTTAAGGGATGTAAACAAGCACTCTAAATAAAGAACTGAAAAGGTGTGACTTGTAAATCAAATTTATCCATTAAATTCATCACAAGATAGAGTATTGAAAAACTTTGAAATGAGACCAAAATCCCATTAATTGGACTTCGGGATAAAAAAATATTCACTAATGAATCAAGGGGCATAAATGTAAGAAAACTTCCAAGTTTTATTACAAAATAGGACATAGAGGGTCTAAAATGTAAATAAGAAAACCCACAGGGGCTACTATGCAATTTACACACAGACAGGAGGACTTATCTATAATATTGGGATATGACAGGATGGGCGTTGCAATTTACCCAGCCATGTGTGGAAAACACGTAACATGGCTAGGTTCGGTCGGGGAGGCTAGGGACACCCGTCAGCTTCTTATGCTTCAGGCTAGGATCGAGTCCAGGCTCGACACATGAGCCTGAGGCTTGAAGCGATGCTTCAGATTGGCTAAGTGGATAAGTCTTGACCATCGGATCTCGCCCAATTAAGCGAGATCAACGGTATCTGCTACGCGTCTATTCTTCCACTTCCTCTGTGGACGGTGGTGCTAGGGTTGCGCTCCGACGAAGGTGTAAGGGCTCCTCCTTGCTTCTTCTTGCTTTTTATTGGTCCAAGAACCTTCGTCAAACACCCACGATGACGTCTGATGCTTGGAGAAGGCACAAGGCTGATTGTAGAGATCTGTCGATAAAGCTCCACCGGAGAGGAATTTGGAGATCAAAGCTAGGAATCAAACTCCGATCATTGAAGTCCAATGCCCTGCAATGTTAGTGCAAAGACAAAACAAGCCAAATACAATATATTGGTTTTGGTTTGGGAGATTAAACGGGGGTCCACGTCTAATGGAGGAAAGGAAGCCTAGTTGGGTTCTAGGCTAATGATAAACTTAGAAAGAATCAAGGTGAATACAAGCATGAAGAAACAAAGAGGTCTACTGGAGAGATACGCATGGATGAATGATCAATGGCGAGGGCATATGAAGTTTCAGATTCAAGATTGACTAAGGAATACTTATACGAGAAATAGAAGAATAACACAGTGAACTAAGGAAAGAAATTTTACCTAGAATGGAAGGTTGAAGATGAATTGCTTGGGATTGAATCTTGAACCAAATGCCGAAGCTTAGAGCTTTGAGGTCTTCCCTTGAAGTTCCTGTCTATGGAACCAAACTCAAACAACCATGGATTTACTGTAACTTGGTTGAAAAATCAAGATTCTCACCGGAGCTCTACACCCATCTTCGCTTGATCTCTTTCTCTGTCATAGGAAAGACAAGAAAGCTAGGGACGAACTCTCTTAAGGGTGGACGACCAGAGCAAATAGTGGTGAAGGTCTTTTTAAGGATGAAACGACAGAGGTTTCAAGAAGTTTTGATGGAGATTTGAACCTCTGCCATTGATTGGTTGATTAAGATTAGGATGAAAGGGGAGGATGGCGGAAGTTAGGAACTATAGGAGAATGTAATGACAGTGGCAGTTGCTCAGAAGTTGGTTGGGAATGGCTCGGAAAATGGGGAGAAGGTTGCAATGGAATTAAAGCTTGCGATGCTTGAGCTAAATGACTGGAGGTTGACGACATACAATAGTCATTAGATCAAACGATCCAATGACTACCAATGAGGCGCTAATGAACATATTAGATTGCTTTGTTCAAAAGGATCGGGCGATTCAAAACGAGGTGCCAACAAACGGCTACGATCGCAACTAATCAGAAGGATCCAAAGGTCGTAAATGAAGGCGGGTGGTGACACAGGAGCGGACCACGTGGCCACAGAAGATGGCGCCACGTGACCCAGTCAAAAATAAGATAAATGAATAAATCAAAGAGAATTAGATAAAAATAGTTACGAGTCGAATCAGGAATAGTCATGAACATGAAAGTTGTAGATCTCGATGAGATCTACAACTTTCATGTAGAAATCAAAGAGATCAAAGGTTATATATACATAGATAAAATATAAATACTATAAAAACCATATAAAACAATTTTCTTTGATTTTCCTTTTGCTTTTTTTGGGTTCTTAATTTATTTTATGTTATTTTATTTATACACAATTTTACTCTAATTTTTATTTTATTTTTAATAGGCAAAAAAAATTACACCATAATAGAGTTATATTAATATATAGTAGTTAATGTTAATTATATACAACACAATAATTAGCAATTAGGGTTAATTAGTCAATGAATCTTGTGATTAACTTAAGCAAGAGAGATAATAATAGAGATTAATGATGATAAATATGAGATTTATGAGCTGCTGATGACCAATGCGGTCTGTTAGGTCCCTGATGGACCTACTGACGGTACTGGCTCTACCTAGGGAGGTTCTACTGATACTGAAGGGGGCCCTAATAGCCGACTACTACTGCTGGGGGGATGGAAACTGATGGTACTAGGACCGAGGGGGGTATTGTAGGCGCTGTTGCTGCGGTTGCTGGGTGGAATTGGGATCATTGGAATACCAAATCCCATTCACCTCCCACTCCTATGGAGGTTCCTCGATCATTGTCTCAATGATCGGTTCCGTGAACTGACTGTCATGGACCTCAGGCTGACCCCGAGTCCACTTGTTGTGAATCCCTTGTACGAGCTGTTTCTGAATGTCATGCACTCGGTAGATAGGAGCAGGGGGTGCACATGGGGCAGGTATCTTAATCTTAGATGCCCTATCATCTAGATCTGACATATGCTTCAGAAGCTTAGCGAGGTTCTCCCTCTCGATGAGCTTGTGTATATCGCTCACCTTCTTTTCGATATAGTCAACTTTGGTTGATTTATCGGTGATAATCCCCATGTTTGGGAGTAGGTCATTTGCCAGGTTGGTGACAACTGTTCTTCCCACCTCCTGATGTAAGCGATGGGGAAGTGGCTTGTCATAAGACCTGCTAGATGATCTGATGTGGCTTATCTCTGCAATCTGCTCTAAAACCGTCCAACACCGTGCCGGATCCTCTGTTCAGATTGCTTCCTCCATAGAAAACATGTAGCAATCCTTGAACCTTAGGAGTCAGACCACTGTACATGTTCTGGACCAGGATAGATCAGTTAATATCATGACATGGGCACTTCTGAATCAGGTCCTTAAGTCTCTCCCTTGCATCATGGAAAGGCTCATGGGACATCTGCGTGGAACTCGATATCAGGGACCTCATTTGATTATTACTACTCAATGGATAGAACTTCTTGAGGAACAAGTCCTTCAATGCAGCCCATGTGGTGACTACCATCCCCAAATTCTTTAGCCAATATGCGTCTTTTTCTGCTACAGAAAAGGGGAAGGATCTAAGACTTATGAAATCCTGAGATACACCAGGTCGTCCTAGATTGTCACATGCCATTTGAAACTCCTGCAGGAACATGTATGGTTCCTCTATTGCATTGCCATAGAATTTCGACTGGAATGTCAAGAAGTGATGCTTTAATTTTCCTACATTTGGTGGTACAACTGACCTGAGCCAGTTCTCGTTCTGTGCAGTACTGGGATTGTAGGCATCTTTTATCGACCCCCCTCATTTCTCAACTAAACAAGCTCTTGTCTGAGTAATTCACTTCTCTGCTCAGCTTGTGCAAGTCTGGCTAGGATGTCCCTCAATGGTCATTATCTCCCTCATCATATGTGCTCTTCTTAGGAGGCATCTTATTATCTTGGTTCTCTTCACCTTCATAATACAAAGGATTTGAAATAATAGAGTTGTAAGAATGTAATCTAGAAGCATCGAGGTGCGAATCTTCCTCGATGGGATGAGAGAAGAGAGAGTTGATCTGGGTCTGACCACCCTCGAGAATAAAGAGTGACTTATTAACCTTAATCTCATGGTAAGAGTGTCCATAAAACTGAGGGAATTCAGGGGGAGAGTGTCCTTGAGCCTGTGAGGACGGTCGGTTTGGGGTGGTCAACGAGAGGCTCACGAAGTCTGAGCAAAAATCATCCCAATCCGCCATTCTCTACGTCAAGAGGTTCGAGTTAAGAGTACGATGTGAAACGAGGAGTGATAGGAAAGGTGCTAAGAGCACAGTCTTTGAATGCACATCCCTGAATACGAACAAAAGCAAAACACTAATTCACCAACTGAACACCGAGAAGGCTGCAAAAGTCTGACCAATTATCTTTTCAATTTTATCATCGATGATCAAACAATCTTTTCAAACATTACACACGGGTGCAGTCTCCTATGGTAGTTAATGTTCAAGCTGTCGGAACACACCAACATGAAGAAAGACTACTTCTTCTAAGGGTTGGAAGCAAATGCTTGCAATAATAACATGACTCAAGAGTCAGTCCAAGCGCTTAGGACACAAGTCTAGGATTTGGGCTCTAATCCTTAGCAGTTGCATCCTCATCCACTCTTGTTTGAAGGTATGTACCTGTGTCCAATGACGGGGTTGTTCTCCCAAAAATAATTTCAGTTTTGATGCATTTTTGGTTCAAATTTTATTAACAATCTCAATTTTAAGTTTGATCATCTCTGACTTTAATCCACCACACAAGGCACGCCTAACGAATAGTCCCGATTTCATTTAATCAATGATGAAAACCAAGGGTAAGGGAGTTGAGAAAAGACGATGCAACGATAAAATCAATGATGCATGCCCATTTCAGAAGGCTTACCGTAATCCTCATGCTCTACATGCGAGATGCAATACAGAATTTGGAATTTTTATGTTATATGAAATGCAAGCAATAAAACCACACCTAACTGTTAGTTCTAATTAGAGAGAATAAATGAATTAAATATGACTAAGTTAGAGCGATCTAAGGTGCGTATTATTAAAGAGAATGTGTGGTCCTAAATTAAACGAGCACAAGTAATGAATATTTGACCTATGAAAAGCTCTAAGAGCCGCATGTGCAGGTCTAGCCTACGAGCCACTCAAGTCGAGACCCATACTCACCGGAGAGGGAAACAGGTCTCGACACACCAAAAGAATAATGTCCAAGTATCCAGGTACACATGCGAGATCCCAAACGGAATCTGCTGTAAATATGCAATTAATACAAATTAATAAAATAAACGCAAGAAATACAACATAGACTCTACACTCTCTCATGACTCGACTCGATCTTAATTTTAAGGCGTTCCTTCAGTCGATTTAATTCCCAGAAAAGTCAACCTCCAATGCTCCTGAGTTGCTTGACCACCTTAGCGGTTGCTCCATCGCGTTGGGTCCCTTGCACAAAAAATAAGATAATGGTAAGAGAGATAGACTCAATAAAATAAAAAAACAAACAAAATAAATAAATTATAAAAAATACAGAAAAATAAACAGAGAAATATACACAAGAAAAATCAGGGGTCAGACTACCTGGGGGTGAAAATCTAAAAATTAAATTTTCAAAAAAGCAACCTAAGCTGCGCCTCCCCGGCACTATGTCATCTGATAAACCTGAGTTTACCCTCGCCAATTGTGTGGAAGTAACGTTAAATTTCATTGCAGGCGGGCAATTCAGATTAATAAAAAAGACAACTTAATTAATTATCCAATTAAAAGCGAGCGGTTAAATTTATATTTTACTTGTACAAGCTCAAAGTCGAACTTAGGGATGTATACTTAGGTTGATTTTTAGGTGATGTAGAAGCTAGATTTTCAGTGAGGCATTTTTTGTATTTTAATTGTAAATAATAAATGCAATGTAGTTTTGGCAAAGTTCTGGGGATAAACTTGTAGGATATTGAGAATCCTCAAGCGCATCACGGAAAGCGTGACGATCGCATCGAATACGATCGGGGCGACTAGTCGAACTAGTCGCAAGGTGCAGCGGAATTTAAAAATTTTAAATCAAACGATGAAACCACATGATCACGAGAACACTTCTCGGATCGTTTCATCAAACCACAAAGTATAAGGAATAGCTTTGAAGCGTGGTTGTGATCGCGAGATCCCAAACAAGAGATCCTCCTGTCTCAAGTCCGATCCACGAAGAACACACTTGCGGGCACGATGATGAGTCACGTTCCTCCCGCAATCCTCGATGAAGATCCAAGCAATAGATCCCTGATTTCGTCAAGCGAAATCTGTCTTCTTCCTCTATAGCTAGTAGACACGAAGAAGAAGGAGATCCTCGAGTCGTCGAAGGCGAAGGCGAGAACTTCTCTCCTTTCTCAACAATGGTGGTCGGCCACCCTATGGAGAGAGAGAGAGCACGGGAATGAGAGGGAGAGAGATAAGTAGAGTAGGCATCTACTTGGTGTGTATTTCAAGGGTTAAGGCTACCCTCTTTATATATTAGTTTGGGATCCAATGGATCTCAATCCATGGCTCTCATGGATCCAACGGTCATTGTAATCCAAGAGCCATCCAACGGCTATGATTGTTGTTGGTTAAAAACCAACAACATTAATTTATATTAAATTAAATATATGTTGAATTATTATCAACACTATTTAATTAACATAAATTAATTTATCAAGAGATAATAAGACAACAAATAATAGGAGACAACAACCCCTCCTAAAATCAAGGAGGCGTCACCTATGACTGTTGGTGGTTTTGTCTCCTTTTATTTATATTATTATTATTTCTTAATTATTTGCAATAATTATTATTGCAATAATATCCACCAAATTAATTCCAAATTAATTTGTGAATATTTCAATTATGCCATTGAAAAATATGTGAATCATATTCACATCCCAAACTAATTTGTAAATTACATTTCCAATCAATTTAACTAATGTGGATCCAATCTACATTAATAATTAACAAATGTTATTTACAATATTTCTCTTCTCTAATATATTATAAATCTCATTTATAATATAGATATTCTGGATATCACTATCCACGATCTGCTTATCCTTGATAATTAAATCCCATTTAATTATCTTGGACAATCACTCTCTCAATATGAATCTTATTCATATTGTACTTGATAATCAAATCTCATTTAATCATCAATACCTTCTCTCTTGGATACTAAATTCATCACAGGAATTATTCTTGAACTCCTTCAAGAATAATGCGCCTTCTCCGCAGATACTTGGAGATAAGGACATGGCGATTGTATTGTTCCACGTATAGTGACTTGGATGTTGAGATCTCATCTCAAATCCAGATCTAACGGGCCTCTCATAGATGCTTGATTAAATCAAGTCCGTATACTTAATCTTCTCATTGCATCTGAATCACATTCAGATCAATGTCCAACGTTTGGACTAAGATCAAGTTACTTCTCTACTGAGAGGAGTCACTAAAATCCAGACATGTTTCATCACTCCCTCGGACAGGAAGCGACATGGTTATACAATTGTTTATGATCACATCACCCTTAGGTATTCCCAATACCTGCACATCCTGCATACTGGAAGACCAATGATCAACCTGAAGATGAAGATCTATTTTATACTGTCTTCTTCAGGGCTTGATCACCAAGTTTCTCAATCTTGGTCATTGGGATTTGGTATCGATCATATGCTTTCCCAAAGCATATATCATACCTTCAAATTCTTGTCATGCTTCCAAAGCACGACGACCATGCATGGAATTTGATCGGTCCCAGTACCTCATGAGTGAGCTCATGTCTTCCGGTTCATAAGTGAACCTGTATGATCCCTTTGAGAGATCGTATTACTCATATGCCCTTATATGCACACCAACTCGCCGCTGTATATACCTTGGTTAGGTCATCAACCTACTGGTCTGCCAAATGTACACACTCAGACATATAGTAACACATCTGTCTTCGGTCAGAGGATGTTTGCCTATGTTGTTACAGCATTCAACATAGGACTTAGGTTATCTCGATCTCGCTAAGTCAACCCATTGACCTAACTAATCTGACACCTCCGAATCACTATTCCCATGCAGAGGACCTGCATCAAGAGGTCGGTCAGATATCAACCTATGTGAGAAAGGATTGCCATCTCCTACTCAGGCTCGAGATCATCTCTTAATAATCATTTGACGGTGCTTGATGAGTCCTCTATCTAACCCATTAGATATTCATCCAAGCACCAACCTCTATGATTCATTTAATGAATCAACAGCTGTATGATCATTAAGATGGCCATGGTACATAACCCTAATTGTACTGAGGGACCTATTATGCAAATTATTTATTCTTCATTTCAGATCAGGGAATGATACGTGCAATACCATTTATTGCATAATGGCTCGCCGTGTGCTCGCATGTCCAACAATCTCCCACTAGCCCAAAGAGCAATTAATGGGCTAATCATTTAAACCCACACTCATGTGACAATCATAGGCTATTTAGAAAATAGCTAGGTAAGCTGATCAGTCACTCTGTTCCCGCGAGACTACGCCAAGTCCTTTTACGGCACTTGCATATCCCCAGTAACAGTGCTCGCATCTAATGCACATGTTGCATTTAATGCAACCAATACTTAATCTTGTCAGTCATAGTATCCTTAATACTACAACTCAAAGAAATATTATTATAACCAGTATGTAATTTCTATTATCCTTATCAGAATGCCCTTATCCTTGGAGATCTCTATCTCCTAAGGTATTCGTAGTTAAGACCTTTTAGATCTCATCTAAAAGTCTTAATTTCTTGAAGATAAGACTTAGAGATCACTATCTCTAAAGCCTTGTCATCTTTGAAGATATTGTTATTACTGCAATTAAGTGTTCTATCTCCATAGTAGGATAAGTAACAGTTTACTACTCCCACTGCATGGCAGATATCTGGCTTTTGTACACATTTAGCATACTTTCAGCTTCTCGTAACTGATGCACAAAAAGGGCAACCGGTTTTTAGCATTCATTTCCGCAACTCTTTGAGGTGTTATCCCTTTAGATAGGTCAGTACCAAATCTTAAGGTAAGAAAACCTTCTTGGAATTTCCAGAAAATGGAACATGTCCAAGGTGTACTACAAATGTGACAGTCCCAATACCCTCTTTTCTTTGCTTCTGAACACCTTCAGATTTAAGATCCAAGAGGCATCTTTTGAGATCATATCTCAAGGTATGGAATAGCCAGGTCATAAAACAATTATTATCATCCTTATATCATTCCAAATGATTAGGATATTATCTACATTTAGCACGATGAACACAATGACACTCCCACTAAGCTTCACATGGTTCATCAAGATTCTATTTGAAATTATAACAATTATAATTTCATCAAATCTTATGTTCCAACGACAATAAGCTTATTTGAGTCCAAAGATGGAGTTCTTTAGCCAACACATCTTGCATTCCTCAACCATGAAGCCCTGTGACTACTTCATGTGAATATCCTCAAAGAGGTATTCATAGAGGGATACAATCTTGACTCACATCTTGAAGATGCCATAGTCAAATTGTGTAGCTAGGGTTAGCAATATTCTGATGGGTTTAAGCATGATCACTGAAAAGCAAGCCACATCGCAATCGATGTCTTCTCTTCGGTGTGTAGCTCATGGCTACGAACCGTGCTTTGAAGGTCTCTACCTTCTCATCAGGTTCCCTCTTTCTATTGAAGATCCATTTACACTTTAATGGGTCTAACCCTTATAGGTGGATCCTCGAGGGTCCATATACAACACTTGTATATGAAGTCTACCTTAGACCTTTATTGCTAATATCCATCTTTCCATGTCATGATCCTCAGGAGCTTCATCACATGAAATCCGATCATTGTCAGACTTAACTGACACATGGAATACATCTTCAAACTCATTTGAAGAAGCATTAGTGTTTCATCTTTAATTGTCCCTTTTAGTTTCCGATTTCTGAAGCCTCATTATCTTCTCAAGATTAAATGAGTTCCTTTACTTCATTTTCATCTTGATTCTCAAGAGAGTCATCCTATAAGAATCATATTCTCAAAGATGAGATATTTAAGAATCTCAAGGTCATAAAGTATGTATCCAATACCATCCTTTATTTTCCTAATGAAGTAGCACTCTTAAGTGCTAGATTCCAGCTTACATGCATGGAACCTTATTAAGGATATATATATTGTAGTCTCTACTACACATATATACTTAGAAACTAAGGGATAATTATGCTAAAATTCATCATTGATCAAATCATGTCACACATGATGTAATTGTATCTTCTTACAACTCCATTGAGTTTAGGTGTGTCAGGAGGATTGAGATAGAAATGATATTCATATCTCCATAAGATATTCTTTGAATTCATCTAATAAGTACTTGCTACCTTGGTTAGATCAAATTCATTTAATCTTCCTTCAAACTTTGGTTCTAAACCAAAATTACGAAATCATGTGAAGAGAAGAAATCTCATATATCATACATAATCATCAATAGATATCACATATCCATAATGTTTACTACGATATAGATGACTCACAAACATCAATATGTATGAAATCTCGAATACCTTGACATCTTACACCTTTCCCAAAAGAAGGGTGTATTGGACATTTTACTTTGAATACAATATTCATAAGTATGTAAGATTTGAAATTTTAGACATTCTAAAGTTTCATCTCTTACTTGTCTATTGATCAAATCAACAGGCATATGTCCAAAACTTGATGCTAAATCATTGCCAAAAGATCTTTATCCTCCTATTGATCTTATAAGGTTTAACTTTCAGTATTAGAAATCTCAATGAACCATTCATTAAATTTCTAATTTAGTAGAGTCCTCCAGATGCTAGATTATTATCTGAAAGATATCCATCATAACTCTTTATGATAGGTTTATTCCAGAATTCATGTTTATTTCCAATATTTAGAAACAAACAATGAGCGTATTCTAATATCTAGGTCATAGAGACATTCTCTAAGACTAAGGCTCTCCCACTGAAATTAAGAAGTCTATCAATCCAACAGAGATTGTTGCATCAATTGCATCAATATCCATGTGGATAACTTTAAACCTTAAGATCAAAATTTTCCAGTCTTCTAAAACATGTGCAACACATTGCAAGTGTTGTTAGAAGATTGAGATACAATTAGTAGACTTTATCTTATCAAATAAGCAAGTCAATTTCAATGATCAAATGTAGATATAGATTATTATGATGCACTATCTGAGTCCTTCTCTAAGGATTCTAGACAGACTTGATAGTCATACTATCAACACATCAAGTTATTGCAGTATAGGCATTCATCCAACTCTTTGGATGTCATATAGAAGTCACAGAAGTACAGTCAACTCTTTGACTTTCCTTCTCACATGGGTTCGACACATGCTTCCACTGTGCTCTCTTCATCTATAAACAACCATTGTTCAAGACTAAGGATCTCTTGTGTTAAATTCAAAAGAATTCAATGTAAGAGCATTTCAACATTTATACATGCTTCATTAAATTCATACAATGTGAATATTATGAAGCTTCATGAATGACTAGAGTATAGACAGTAGAATGATGGCACTCATCATGTCTACATCCATCTAGACTCCTAAAACATTGGTTCATGTAGGTATTCAAATATTTTGAATACATCATCTCTTTCGAGCCACCATTCTGCGTAATGCAGAGAACCATGTCATTCATGATTAAATGTCTAGAGCACATATGTATGCCAGAACATCTTCTTAGATTTTATAAGGATTATTTGACAATTACGATCATCATCGACATGTCACTTCCAAAGTACACTCGATGAAAGATCAAGACTATAGAGACATACAAACCCTAAGATGATGTCTTATTGTCTTATTTAATTGTCATTCCTCATTATGTTGAGGAAACTTGCACATTGCAACCACATACATTATGTGTCCAATTGCAAGTACAATATCTGGATCATGAGTCCAATCCATGATATTTTACTGGTTATTATTGAGTATAACATTGAGTGGGTTTTATGAAGGATTATCTGAAATAAGAAATTTGCATAAGGGTATATATATTATTGTTGGGAAACGTGAATGAGATACTCTATTCCATAGCCCTAGGCTCTCTTATATAGGAGAGTAGCCTATGGGTAAATTACATAAAGAGAATAACAAGAAAACAAAATAACAAAAAGATACAATTGTCTTATATGCGTCAACACTCCCCCTCAAGATGGAGCATAGATATCAATCATGCTCAGCTTGGATGCACACTTCTGAAATGGGCCTCTAAGTAATGCCTTGGTGAAAATATCAGCGGTCTGATTCTCTGATGTGACATGAGATGTAGCAATGAACCCTTTCTGAATCATGTCACGTATGTACTGACAATCGACCTCAATGTGCTTGGTCCTCTCATGAAAAGCTGGATTATTTGCAATGAACATGGCAGCCTGATTGTCACATTCTAACATCATAGGAAGAGGTATATCAAGACATAGATCTGCAAGTAGGGATTTCACCCACATCATTTCTGTGCTAGCCTGGGCCATAGCTCTGTATTCGGATTCAGCACTGGATCTAGCTACTACTGTCTGCTTCTTGCTCTTCCATGAAACTATAGCATCTCCAACATAGACTGCAAATCCTGATGTTGACTTTCTGTCCTTAGGGCATCCTGCATAGTCTGCATCCGCACATGCTGTGATAGAGATCTCCTTTCCTTTCTTAAATAGCAAGCCTGCACCTGGAGATGATTTTAAATATCTCAGAATCATGTGTATTGCATCCATGTGTGCCTGACGAGGTTGCTCCATGAACTGGCTCACACGACTCACTGCAAATGATATATCAGGTCTAGTGATCGTGACATACAGTAGTTTACCTACCAGTTCTCTGTACCTTCTCTTATCCACCTCTTCTGTGTCATCATCATACAGCTTCATGCTAGGATCCATTGGTGTCGTAGCAGGTCGACACCCTAGCATACCTGTCTCACTCAGTAGATCTGTGACATACTTCCTCTGTGACATGACTAATCCATATGGGTTTCTTGCAAACTCCAGCCCCAGAAAATATCTGACTCCCAAGCTTGCCGTCTTCTGAACAAACAAGGAATGATCAGCATTGGATCGTTTATATCCTTGTTTCTCAAAGAGATCTGAAAGTTTCTGAAACCATGCTCTGGGGCTCTGCTTAAGACCATAGATGGCCTTATGTAATCTGCAAACCTTGGAACACTCCCCCTCAACAGCAAAACCAGGTGGCTGTTGCATATAGACTTCCTCCTGCAAGTCTCCATACAGAAATGCATTCTTCACATCCAGTTGATAGAGTGGCCAGTCTTTAGCAACCGCAACAGATAGCAAGATCCGTAAAGTGGAATGACGCGCCACAGGGGAGAACGTGTCAAGGTAATCTACCCCATATGTCTGCGTGAAGCCCCGAGCAACTAGGCGTGCCTTGTACCTGTCAATGGAACCATCTGCATTGTGCTTAACTGTAAACACCCATTTGCAACTCACCGGGCTAACATCTGGAGGTATAGGAACCAAACTCCAGGTTCCTCTAGACTGAAGTGCCGCCATCTCTTCTTCCATTGCTAGCCGCCATCTAGCATCCTGCATAGCATCCTGATGGTTCCGTGGAATGTCTGTAGCTGAAAGTGCCATAGCAAACGTCCTGAAATCTCCAGATAGCCTCTCAAAAGACACCGCTGCTGACAATGGATAATTGGCACAGCTTCGTTTCGGCTTGCGTAGAGCGATTGGAACATCCAGATCATCTGTGTCATCACCATGCTCCTGTAATGCATCCTGCTGAGAAATGTCGTCAGATCCATCAACATTAATATTTTCATTACATACCATAGGCGAGCTAGTTGACGGGTCATGACCATGAGCTGGAGGAAGCCTGCGGGTGTAATGAAATGGTAGCGGGGATACTAGTGATGATGGTGGTGGTGGTGGTGGTGGCGGTTGCGGTGGTGGTGACTGTGGCAATGGTGATGGTGGTTCCATGAATACGGCATCTGGAGGTATGTGTGGTGGCTGCATGTTTCCGGAATCTGAAAAATACATAACAGATTCAAAAAATGTAACATCTGCACTGATCATATACCGCCGACGCACAGGATCAAAACACTTGTACCCCTTTTGAGTTCTGGGGTACCCCACAAAGATACACTTGATAGCCCTAGGAGAGAGCTTGTCAGTACCAGGCGACAACTGGTGGACAAATGCGACTGACCCAAACACACGAGGGGTAAGACTGAACAGATCCTTGTCAGGATAAATGAGTGAAAAAGGAATTTGTTCATTCAAAACAGACGAAGGCATACGATTGATAAGGTAACATGCAGTAAGGACTGCATCACCCCAGTAGGAGTACGGAACATGACTCTGAATAAGAAGAGACCTTGTGACATCAAGTAGGTGACGATGCTTTCTTTCAGCAACCCCATTCTGTTGAGAGGTATGAGCGCAAGATGTTTGGTGAATAATTCCTTTTGAAGAATAGTAATTGGCTAGAATGTTGGTGCACAACTCTAAGGCATTATCACTTCTCACAATTTTGACAGATGTGGAAAAAACATTTTGAATTTCATTTAGAAAGTGGATAACAATATTTCCTGCTTCAGACTTATTTTTCATTAGAAATACCCATGATGCTCTAGAAAAATCATCCACAAATACAATATAAAACCTGTGTCCCTGATGATCGGGAACACGACTCGGACCCCAGACATCGACATGAAACAACTCAAACTTGGAGTTACTACTCCGACCTTGACTACTGGGAAAAGACGACCTGTGATGCTTTCCCAACTGACACGCCTCACACTGGATAGGTGTGTGAGAGAGACCATAAGGTAGAACTAGACACAACTTCTGAAGCGGTAAATGACCAAAACGCAGATGCCACAGGAGAGGAGATACTTGTTCAGCGGGAGAAGATGTGATTCCGGCAAACGGGGTCTGGTTCAGACGATAAAGGCCTCCTTGCTCATAGCCATGACCAATCACGTTGCCCGTACGGATGTCCTGAAAAATCAACGAAGATGAATAAAAAATAGCTCGACAGTGGAGATCCTTCGTAATCTGACTAATTGACAACAAATTCATAGAAAAATGCGATGCATGTAGGACATTCTTGAGCTGCATAGAAGACGTCAGTCTAATCTCCCCCTGACCCGTGATAGGAGAATGCGTGCCATTGGCAATAACTACTGTCCGTCCTGGAGGAATCTGAGTGTATCCTGTAAGTAGACTCTGGTCGCCACATAGATGATGTGTAGCGCCCGAGTCCATGATCCATGGCAATGTATCAGATCTACTACTGTGGAGTGCAAGTGTACTACCTGAAGTACTAGTGGAGGCAGAAGCAGAAGCAGCAGCATTAGTATGACTCTCTGTAGTCGGTGCTGGACCAGATGGTGGGATAATACCCCTGAGGCGGGCAACCAGGTCATCAAATCGTTGATCCAGTGTAGCAGCAGACGGGGGCTCTATCTGCTCAGCGGCTCGTGCAGATGTAGGGAATCCATGCTTCGTGTAGCATGTGTCTTCAGTATGTCCGACGTGGTGACAATATGAGCATGTTGGCCTAGTGCGGCCACCCCTTCCACGAGGGATACGTCCACGGCCCTGATGATGAAAACCGCGGCCTCTGTTGGCCGCCATAGCTGAGGGATTCTGAGTCGCTGCTGCTGAAGGTACTGTGATCCTGCTCAATCTGTGAAAAGCTTCCTCCATGGGAGGAATAGTCTAGTCCGCCAGAATCTGTGAACGTGCTGCCTCATACTCTGGGTCAAGTGCAACGAGAAACACACCCACCATCGTCGCATTCCTGTATGTCTTCTGCTGTTCTGGTGTGGCAGTAAGAGGCATGAAGCTATAGAGCTTCTCGAACATCCCTCTCAATGATGTATAGAGAGAATGTAAAGGACGACCGTTCTGCTTTATCGTGAATATATCATGTTGTAGTTGCAGGATTTTCGTCTCGTTCTTTGCTTGAGAATACGTTGCTGCCAGGATATCCCACATGTCTTTGGCTGTAGGTTGATGTAGAATGTCATTGGCGATTTCAATAGCCAATGTGCCAGATAGCCACACCTTGGCATATGCATCATCGGCCTCCCATGAGGCATGAACTCCAGTCTTCTCTGCAGGCTCAGGCTCGGTAAGAATGTGCTTCTTACCTGTAGACTTCATCATACTCATGAACTGCATTGCCCACAATTCATAGTTTGTACCATCCATCTTGACAATGGGCGCTGGACCACGAAATGCGCCCATAGATGGGATATCTGCCTTGCTTTCTGACATACTGGAGATGGAAGACTGGAGTGACTGAGAGACGACAATCTTTGTCTACAATGACATAGACGGGATTAGTTGCGTGTGTAGACGTCAAGCAACTAACCCCATGTATATCAAGATCTGTGCCCTAGGGTTTTGGGGCTTAGGGCACGCAGGCACGTGCAAGAGGCACGCGTACACGCAACTGGATGCGCACGATCAGGCAGGTGCAGGCGCTACAGGATGTGCACTGGCGCACGTTGTTTGCACAGCACACAGAAGGGCGCACAGAAAGGCGCTACAGAAGTGCGAGGCGCACAAGGATTGCGCGTAGAAGGGCGCACTGTCGCTGGAGGCGCGCTAGGCGCTGGATGCGCGCTAGGCGCTGGATGCGCGCTAGGCGCACAGTCGCACAGCACGTTACGCGCTAGGCGCCCAGGCGCACAGTTACGCTGCGCGCGAGATGTGCTACGCGCGAGATGCGCTTGCGCGCAAGATGCGCTATGCGCAGAGGCACCGCAGGCGATCGGAGAGGTCAGCGATCGGATCGGAGAAGGGGCGACGCCAAGAAGAGAGAGAGAGAAGAGAGGCCGGCGAGTGGGGCGGGTTAGGGTTAGGGTTTCGAGAACTCCGGTCTAGGACCGTCGCTCTGATACCATGTTGGGAAACGTGAATGAGATACTCTATTCCATAGCCCTAGGCTCTCTTATATAGGAGAGTAGCCTATGGGTAAATTACATAAAGAGAATAACAAGAAAACAAAATAACAAAAAGATACAATTGTCTTATATGCGTCAACAATTATATATACATATTTTACTTTGATTTAGGAATTTTAAATCAAATTTGTCTTGCTATGTCTACTATGAAAGATTATTCCCTAATCGTCTTTCAAAGTAAGTGATATACTTACCGCTATATCTCAAACAAGATCTGGGATCTCCTCTCAATCTTTATCACATCCCAATAATATGAGGACCTGTGACTCAAATAAAGAGAAGCGGGAACACATTCCGCTTTGCAAGTCCAACTTGCATTTCCCAATTCGGTCTTTAACACCCAGGCCCACCACCCCTAAGATGATGTTGACCCGTTGCTAATTGAACCAACTGTCAACAAACTTAAAACTCGCTACACGCAATCCAATATCGCCCCAATAATATGAGGACCCGATATTGGGGTCACTACGTATACGGCCTTACTCTTTCGAGAAGCAAAGAACCCGATCCAATAATTGTATATAGGATCTGTCACTTCGGACAGGCGTCTCCTATATACAACTTTTGGCGATGAAATTCTTTGCCTTGACGGGAGACCATGGATGTCACTTATGTGATCCTCCACCTCTTATTCAAATTGAAATAATTAATTATCATGAATCATATTCACATAATTAATTATTCCAAGGGAAATACACATCTATTCTTAATAGAGTGTTTAAATAGGATATAATTAATTTAATCACATTAAATCAATCATTAATCCTATTATCAATCAACAAACTTTGAATTCTTTACTTGAACAGTAGGTATAATCTCAAAGTACGTATTATTTCGAATTTTAATAATTAGAATTACACTTTGATTTCTCCGGCATTATCCAATCCCTACCCGCTGTCATGGCCAGTACCGGCGAGAGTGGGACGGACCACATACGTTGCAACCCGCTACCCCAGCGATCTCCGACTAGACACCATATCCACCTCAGGAAAGGATAATGCCAGATAGATCATCATGTACTTTGAGATGCTCATCGGTCTTTCAACCGAAATTATACCATATAATATACATCAAAACCTTTTTGATTATATTATAAGGAGATGTGCTAAACAAATCCCCAATCCTATTCAAGCAAGAGGTTTTGCATGTAAAAGTTGTCCTACAACTATTGTAGGATGACCTAGGGTTTTGCATGAAAACAATGTTTGTTGATGATTTCAAATTAATCAATGATCAAGATCAACTATCTTATCATTATGGTTTAGTGGGATGTCATTCAAGGAATTGATTATCATCTTTAAATATTTCACAAATATTTATCAATAACCAATTTCAAAAAATTAACAATTAATTTTCATCAACATTTATTTGAATGACTATTACAAGGTTCATGATCAAAATTGTCAATTTCCAGCAGTGACCCCTTATCACTAAAATTAACCTATTTTGATCAATTTAAATCCAAAATTCGCAAAATTAGTGCCCTAAGATTGCCAACTTGATTTATAACAGAACCTAAGTGATATTTCACGCATTTCGAGGCATAACAAAACCGTAATTAACAAATTAATCACGTTCTATTCTGCAGTTCCCGCAACTGTGAATACATGCATATTCAAAAGGCCATATCTTGAGCAAATTATATCCAAATTTAGTAAACTCAAGTCCTATGGTTTCCTTGTTTAATGGAGAACAAAATCCAATTGAATATTTCGTGTTTAAACAATTTAAACAGTGCCGAAAAAATCAATTAGACAGAGTTGCGAAAAATCAAATGCGCCAAAATTTTTCGCGACCATTTCAAACCCAAGTCGTCCATGGTTCATGTATCATATCCAAAACCTTTTTCGACCAAAGGCTCTGATATCACTTGTAGGATATTGAGAATCCTCAAGCGCATCACGGAAGCGTGACGATCGCATCGAATACGATCGGGGCGACTAGTCGTACTAGTCGCAAGGTGCAGCGGAATTTAAAATTTTTTAAATCAAACGATGAAACCACATGATCACGAGAACACTTCTCGGATCGTTTCATCAAACCACAAAGTATAAGGAATACCTTTGAAGCATGGTTGTGATCGCGGGATCTCAAACAAGAGATCCTCCTGTCTCAAGTCCGATCCACGAAGAACGCACTTGCGGGCACGATGATGAGCCGCGTTCCTCCCGCAATCCTTGATGAAGATCCAAGCCTCGAATCTCCTGATTTCGTCCAACGAAATCCGTCGTCTTCCTCTAGAGCAAGCAGCCCTAAAGAAAAAAGGAGATCCTCGAGTAGTCGATGGCGAAGGCGAGAACTTCTCTCTTTTCTCAACAAGGGTGGTAGGCCACCCTATGGAGAGAGAGAGAAAGAGCACGAGAATGAGAGGGAGAGAGAGAAGTAGAGTAGGCGTCCGGTGTTCCCTTCAAGGGCTAGGGTTACCCTCTTTATATACTAGTTTGAGATCCAATGGATCTCAATCCATGGCTCTCATGCATCCAACGGTCATTGTAATCCAAGAGCCATCCAACGGCTATGATTGGTGTTGGTTAAAAAACCAACAACATTAATTTATATTAAATTAAATATATGTTGAATTATTATCAACACAATTTAATTAACATAAATTAATTTATTAAGAGATAATAAGATAATAAATAAGAGGAGACAACAACCCTCCTAAAATCAAGGAGGCGTCACCTATGACTAAGTCATAGGTGACGCCACCTTTGATTATTGGTGGTTTTGTCTCCTTTTATTTATATTATTATTTCTTAATTATTTGTAATAACTATTATTGCAATAATATCCACCAAATTAATTCCAAATTAATTTGTGAATATTTCAATCATGCCATTGAAAAATATGTGAATCATATTCACATCCCAAACTAATTTGTAAATTACATTTCCAATTAATTAACTAATGTGGATCCAATCCACATTAATAATTAACAAATGTTATTTACAATATTTCTCTCTCTGATATATTATAAATCTCATTTATAATATACACATATATTCTAGATATCACTATCCATGATCTGCTTATCCTTGATAGTTAAATCCTATTTAATTATCTTGGACAATCATTCTCTCAACATGAATCTTATTCATATTGTACTTGATAATTAAATCTCATTTAATCATCAAGACCTTCTTGCTTGGATACTAAATTCATCACAGGAATTATTCTTGAACTCCTTCAAGAATAATGTGCCTTCTCCGCAGATACTTGGAGATAAGGACATGGCGATTGTATTGTTCCACGTATAGTGACTTGGATGTTGAGATCTCATCTCAAATCCAGATCTAACGGACATCTCACAGATGCTTGATTAAATCAAGTCCGTATACTTAATCTTCTCATTGCATCTGAATCACATTCAGATCAATGTCCAACGTTTGGACTAAGATCAAGTTACTTCTCTACTGAGAGGAGTCACTAAAATCCAGACCTGTTTCATCACTCCCTCGGACTGGAAGCGTCATGGTTATACAATCGTCTATGATCACATTACCCTCAGGTATTCCCAATACCTGCACATCCTGCATACTGGAAGACCAATGATCAACCTGAAGATGAAGATCTATTTTATGCTGTCTTCTTTAGGGTTTGATCACCAAGTTTCTCAATCTTGGTCATTGGGATTTGGTATCGATCATATGCTTTCCCAAAGCATATATCATACCTTTAAATTCTTGTCATGCTTCCAAAGCACGACGACCATGCATGGAATTTGATCGGTCCCAATACCTCATGAGTGAGCTCATGTCTTCTGGTTCACAAGTGAACCTGTATGATCCCTTTGAGAGATCGTATTACTCATATGCCCTTATATGCACACCAGCTCGCCGGTATATAGACCTGGGTTAGGTCATCAACCTACTGGTCTGCCAAATGTACACACTCAGACATATAGTAACACATCTGTCTCCGGTCAGAGGATGTGTGCCTATGCTGTGACAGCATTCAACATAGGACTTAGGTTATCTCGATCTCGCTAAGTCAACCCATTGACCTAACTAATCTGACACCTCCGAATCACTATTCCCATGCAGAGGACCTGCATCAAGAGGTCGGTCAGATATCAACCTATGTGAGAAAGGATTGCCATCTCCTACTCAGACTGGAGATCATCTCTTAATAATCATTTGACGGTGCTTGATGAGTCCTCTATCTAACCCATTAGATATTCATCCAAGCACCAGCCTCTATGATTCATTTAATGAATCAACAGCTGTATGATCATTAAGATGGCCATGGTACATAACCCTAATTGTACAGAGGGACCTATTATGCAAATTATTTATTCTTCATTTCAGATCAGGGAATGATACATGCAATAACATTTATTGCATAATGGCTCGCCGTGGGCTCGCATGTCTAACAAGGACATCATGGGAAACCCTCCTTACAATCTCAGACACCTAGAACCTGGAAGTTTACACTAATCTTGCCCAGTACAAGTGATGAGCAGATGTTAAACTCCAAAAGTATACCCAAGAACAAAACATACCGTAGATATTTACATGTATATTTGGAAAATCGATTACATCCAACTTCAGCAACATATAAGAAGATATTGAAGAGTATGTCACCATATCATGGAAGGACATATCGATATCGGTATCGATATCGGTACCATGTCGATACCGATATATCGTCGATATATCGGCGATATATCGACGCCATATCACCGACATCGGGATTCGGCTCGCCTTATTTGCCTGTCGATACCCGATATCGGACATATCGGCGATATATCGGTGACTTGTCGATACCGATATATCGCCGATATATCGGGATACAGCCTTCCATGCACCATATCCGAATAGATCCTATAGATTTCTTTATTGCATTTCCTTCATTTGAAGTTAGCCATGCAACAAACTCATTTGCTCATTAAAAGGCTAATGGTACAATGTATGCTAAGTGTTGGGAAAAATAATAGAGCTGTTTATTCCTTTCCTTGAGCCCTAGGCCCTCTTATATAGGGAGAGACCTATGGGCAAATTACATATGGTAGACAAAAAGAAAAGGAAATAGATAAAAGATACACGAACATAAAATAAACTTCGACACTCCCCCTCAAGATGGAGCATAGATATCTATCATGCTCATCTTGGATAAGCACTTCTGGAAGGGCCCCCGAAGTAAAGCTTTGGTAAGAATGTCTGCCATTTGGTCTCCTGAGCTGACATGGGATGTAGAAATGAAGCCTTTCTGGATCATATCACGTATATAATGGCAATCAGCCTCGATGTGCTTTGTCCTCTCATGAAATGCAGGATTATTGGCAATGAATAATGCAGCCTGATTGTCGCATTTTAGCAACATGGGAAGAGGAACATCTATATGTAGATCTGCCATGACTGCACGAACCCACATCACTTCTGTACATGCTTGGGCCATAGCTCTATACTCCGATTCAGTACTAGATCTCGCAACCACGGTTTGCTTCTTACTCTTCCATGAGACAAGTGACTCCCCAACAAATATAGTGAAGCCTGATGTAGACTTCCTGTCCTTTGAGCACCCTGCATAGTCTGCATCTGCACATGCTGAGATAGTAATGGTACCCACATTTCTAAACAGTAGTCCTGCACCTGGAGATGACTTAAGATACCTTAGTATCATATGTATAGCATCCATGTGTACTTGACGGGGTTGTTCCATGAATTGGCTCACTTTATTGACTGCAAATGAAATATCTGGTCTGGTAGTAGTAATATAGAGAAGCTTTCCTACCAGTTCCCTGTTATCTCCTGTTAACCTCCTCAGCATAATCATCATACATCTTCATGCTTGGATCCATGGGTGTAGAAGCATGTCGACATCCAAGCATACCTGTGTTACTTAGCAAGTCAGTGACATATTTTCTCTGAGTCATTACAAGTCGTTGTTGATTTCTAGCAAACTTCAATCCCAGAAAATATCTAAGCACTCCTAGATCCTTGGTAACAAATTCACGGTCCAAAAATTCTTTTGCTCTTTTTATTCCTTGCATATCATCTCCTGTAATAAATATCGCCAACATACACCATAATGACAGTCGTACCTCTGGAAGTCCTCTGTACACAAAGAGAATGATTTGCATTTGACCTTATGAACCCTTGCTTCTCAAACAAATCTGAGAGCTTCTGGAACCATGCTCTCGGACTATGCTTTAGGCCATAGATTGCCTTATGAAGTCTGCACACCTGTAAACACTCCTCAACAGTAAACCCTGGTGGCTACTGCATGTAAACTTCTTCCTGAAGATCGCCATATAAGAAGGTATTCTTGACATCCAATTGAAACAAGGGCCAATCTCGAATCACAACAACAGATAAAAGAATCTGTAAGGTAGAATGACGAGCAACATGAGAAAAAGTGTCAAGATAGTCTACCCCGTACGTCTGAGTAAAGCCCCGAGCAACCAGTCGAGCCTTGTACCTATCAATACTGCCATCTGCATTGTGCTTCACTGTATATACCCACTTGCAACTTACAATAGATGCCCCAATAGGAGCTGGAACAAGGCTCCAAGTACCTCTCGACTGAAGGGTGGCCATCTCTTCCTCCATAGCCAGGCGCCATCTACTATCAGCTAATGCCTCCTGGTAAGTCCGTGGAATGTTCACAACGGATAAAGCAACTGCAAACCTCCTGAAGTCCCTTATCAGACGCTCAAAGGTGACATGGGAAGCAATCGGATATGAAGAACATGACCGCTTCTGCTTTCTTAGAGCAATAGGCAAATCCGGTTCTGCATCTCCTGTACCACCATCCGTGTCATCCCTGTCCTGAAATAGCCCCTGCTGAGATATACCTTCAGATCCATCATTAGAAGTAATGTTTTCAGAACAAATCTGGGGCATGCTTGATGATTGACCATGATCATGAGCAGGGGTTGACCGTCGATTGTAGTGGTGTGGTAGAGGTGGAACCAAAACGATGGGAGGTGATTGTGGTGGAGGTGGAGGAGGTGGAGGGGATGGAGGTGGAGGAGGAGCATAGATCTCATCATCTGTGCTTGATGGTGCCAACCTGTCGCCTGTAGGAGAGAAAAACATGACTGACTCAAAAAACATATATGCACTGACATAATATCTCCGATGTAACGGATTATAGCAATGATACCCTTTTTGAGTCCTGAAATACCCGACAAAAATGCATTTGACAACCCTAGGAGAGAGCTTGTCAATCCTTGGAGACAATTGGTGTACGAACGCAACGGACTCAAAGACACGAGGAGTAAGGGAGAACAACTCCTTGTTAGGAAAGACAAGGGAGAAAGGTATCTTCTCCCCCAACATCGACGAGGGCATGCGGTTAATGAGGTAACATGCTGTGAGAACCGCGTCGCCCCAGAATGAGTGCAGAGCACAACTCTGGACAAGAAGCGTACGTATGACATCAAGAAGGTGGCGGTGCTTTCTTTCTGCAACACCATTCTGTTGGGACGTGTAAGAACAAGATGTTTGATGAAGAATGCCATGGGATGAAAGAAATTGAGATAGTATATGGGTACATAATTCAAGGGCATTATCAGTTCGCACAATTTTGACAGAGATGGAAAAAACGTCCTGCACTTATTTAATAAAATTCATGATAGTATTGCCCGCTTCTAATTTATTCTTTAACAGGAAAATCCAAGACAAATGACTAAAATCATCCACAACAACTAAATAGAACCTGTGTCCCTGATGATCGAGAACACGACTTGGACCCCAAATATCTATATGGAAAAACTCAAATGGAGAGCTACTGCTCCGACTCTAACGACTAGGGAAGACAGACTGATGATTCTTCCCTAAATGACATGCTTCACAGTTAAATGACGAACGGGGTGAGATTTGAGGAAGGACTTGACGAAGTGTCTGAAACAGAAGATGACCGAAGCGCAGATGCCATAGATAAGGAGAGACAAGTCCAGTAGAATGAGATGATGCTCCAGCATAAGGTGTTTGGACTAGTCGATACAATCCTCCTTGCTCACGACCATGACCAATCATGTTTCCCGTGAGAATGTCCTGAAACACAAGAGATGATGGGTCAAATATTATGCGACAATGTAAATCCTTAGTAATCTGACTAATGAACAGTAAATTCATTGAGAAATTAGGAGCATGAAGCACATTCTACAAGTACATAGAAGGTGTTAAGACAATCTGTCCCTATCCTGTGATGGGAGAATGAGTCCCATCAGCTATGACCACTGTCCTTCATGGGGAAACTTGCTTGTATGATGTGAGTTGATGTCTGTCTCAACACAAATGATATGCGGCACCTGAATCAACAATCCATTATGAGGTACCTGAACCCTGGTAGAAAGTAGAAGTATGAGCACTACCTGAGGAACTAGCTTCTGCAGTAGCAGCAACGTCCAAGCTGCTCTCTGAAATAGGTGGATGAGTACTGACTGGAGGTATGATATCTCGCAGTTGAGACACAAGTTCATCACATCGTGTATCTAATGTAGGTGTAGCGTCATGACGCTGAATCTGTTCTGCTGCGCGGGCAGATGCTGGGAAACCATACTTGGAGTAGCATGTATCTTCTGTATGACCAGTCCGATGAAAGTAAGTACATTGTGGTCCACGACTACGACCTCCCCTACCACGTGGTCCTCGTCCACGAAACTGAGATGGGCTACCTCTTCTGCAAGAGGCTGCCATAGCAGAAGAATTTGGCACAGGAGCAGGGCTTGAGATGTTGATTCGGCTTAATTTTCGAAAAGCCTCTCCAAGGGAGCAATGGTAGCATCTTCTGCCAGAATCCGAGAAGAAGCAGCCTCATAATGTGAGTCAAGAGAGGCTAGAAAGGCTCCAACCATCGTGGCATTCCGATATGTCTTCAACTGCTCTGGAGTACCTGTAAGAGGCATGAAGCTATGAAGCTTCTCAAGCATTCCCTGCAATATAGTGTAATGAGCATGCAGGGATCGGCCATTCTGCTTTATCGTGAAGATGTCATGCTGAAGCTGTAGGATTTTTGTCTCATTCTTGGCTTGTGAATACGTGGCAGCAAGGATGTCCCACATGGCTTTGGCAGTAGGTTGATGCAAGACATCGTTAGCAATGTCCAGAATCAAAGTATCAGACAACCAGACCTGAGCATATGCGTCATCAGCCTCCCATGAGGCATACAACCCTGTCTTCTCCGTTGGCTCATCCTCGGTAAGAATATGTTTCTTACCCATCGATTTCATTAGGCTCATGAACTGCATGGCCCATAACTCGTAGTTCGACCCATCCATCTTCACAATAGGCGCAAGACCTCTGAAGGCGCGCCTGTGGTGGGGATCTCTACCTTGCTTTCTGTCATGATGACCGGAGATAACTAGGGTTGTAGACGAGATAAACGTTGGTCTACACTGACATGACAATGTTTGGTTGCATGTGTAGACTTACACAACCAAACCCATCAACCCCGGGGTTGCGAGCGGAGGACCGATTAGAGAGGGAACGTCGGTTGGAGCGACCCTAGGGGTGGCGGAACCTGAGGAGCAGTGGGACCCGAAAGGACGACGAGACCCTAGGGGCGGCGGGGGCCGCAGACCAAACGATGCACTGGGGGGGGGCAGGGCTGAGCGGCGCACGGGAGGGGCCTGGGCAACGATGCTCTGGGAGGCTTGAAAGGTGGAGGGATCAGGGTTAGAGTTCGGTACGAGAGCTTCGGTTTAGGACCGTCTCTCTGATACCATGTTTGGAAAAATAATAGAGTTGTTTATTCCTTGAGCCCTTGGCTCTCTTATATAGGGAGAGACCTATGGACAAATTACATATGGTAGACAAAAAGAAAAGGAACTAGATAAAAGATACAAGAACATAAAATAAGCTTCTACACTAAGCATATACAAGATAATTTTGTCCTGGGTAGAAGCTTGAATTTCCAAAAGGGAGCAGGTTCCTCCTTTGTGCCAACAAAAATGGTCAATCTTTTAAAAATGATGTCCCTCGAGATTCCGCACAAACAACAAGGGTCCTTCCAAGACCATTCATATACAACAAGAAGAAGCCTTTTCCCACATTAAGTAGGGTCCGATCGGCTACATGGATTCTTTGCCTCCATTCAGATCTATCTTGGGCCATTCCCGGGCGTAGATCCAAATAACTAAGATCTCTTCGGGTAGTCTTATTCCAACAATTTTTGGACCTTCCTCACCCTCTCTTAACCGGCTTAACATCCCAAATCTCACATCTTCTAACTGTGCATCAGCCGACCTCCTTTGCAAATGGTCAAATCATCTTAAGCGGTTTTCCATCATCTTATCCTCGGAGCTACACCAACTTTCCTTCTTATCGCATCATTGCGAATCCGATCTTTTCGTGTATGACCAAACATCCACGATCCACCTTAGCATGTTCATTTCTACTACTGTCATTCTCTGCACATGTCTATGATTCACATGCCTACATTCAGACCCATAGAGCATAACAAGTCTCACGGCTACTTTGTAATACTTTCCTTTTATTTTCAAAGGATTTTTCTTATCACGAAGGACAATATTATGCTCATCTCCACTTTAACCAATCTGCATTTATTCTATGAGTAACATCTCCATCGATTTCCTTATCGTGTTGCAAAATAGATCCCAAGTATCTAAAAGAATCTGTCTTCTGAATGATATCGTCTCCAATCTTCACCTTGATTCCTTCACCACTGCTTCCGTGAAATGTGCACTCCAATGACTCCATATATTCAGTCTTAGACCTACTTATACGAAATTGTTAGTCTCTAAGCCATGCCTCTAAACCTCAAGCTTCTCGCTAACACTATCTCCAGTTTCATCAATCAACACAATATCATCGGCGAACAACATCAAGGTATCTCATCCTGAATGTGACTAGTCAACAGAACCTTGATGTAGACCGATGGTGATGTCAAAATAGTCACTTTTTCCAGACAAGATTCTTACACAAGATTAAGCCCCGTCATACATATCCTTTATAAAGTTAATGTATAGGACATGTACTTGTCTCTTCTCCAAAACTCTCCACAAAATCTCCCGTGGGACTGAGTCATAAGCCTTCTCCAAATCAATAAAAATCACATGAAGGTTTTTCCTTCTATGTCTATAAATCTCAAAGACCATTGATACAAGCACTTAAATTTATAATTGTACAAGGAAAACCAAGGAGCGAGCCCAAGTAAGGCCATGCATGATGGCTTCTTTGCAACAATTCATTTGGTTGTCTCCCACCAGTTTTGCAAGCCTAACTGTCCCATGTAAAGTGAAAAATAAGTGCATCAATCGAGAAAGAAGAAACATGATTTATGCAATTCGTGATGGTAAAAATGATCATTAACCTAATGGGTCGGATATCCATATTAATCTTGTCAAGGATTACAAGAGGTGTTAGTTCCTTTATATAGCCTTACCAAACAGTCAACTCCTACTACGAAATAATGTGTGACTAAATATAGTAGTAGTGTAATTGGATCTTGGAGAGATCCAATTATCTATCTAAATACATGTAAAACTTCCCCTCAAGTTAGAGTTAGGAAAGCTGTAGCTTATTACAAAAGATAACAGTCATCACATCTTCACTCAATATGTCTTCTAAAGAACTGTGAGGAGATCCACTCAAAGTAGTCGTTTTTGAGAGGAGGCCCGTACATAGGACATAGCAATGGGAGGGGACTCATGCTTGGATTGGATGCTTGATGAAGGAAATAGGTTGGAGGCAAGATGGATTGAAGTACGGATCTTCATGCACTCAAGTTATTGGGTAACATGACTATCCAGATAGATAATTGGATCTTGGAGAGATCCAATTATCTATCTAAATACATGCCAGTAAAACTTTCCCCCCAAGTTAGAGTTAGGAAAGCTGTAGCATGTTACAAAAGATAACAATCATCACATCTTCACTCAATATGTCTTCTAAAGAGCTGTGAGGAGATCCACTCAAAGTAGTCTTTTTTGAGAGGAGGCCCGTACATAGGACATAGCAATGGGAGGGGACTCATGCTTGGAGTGGATGCTTGATGAAGGAAATAGATTGGAGGCAAGATGGATTGAAGTACGGATCTTCATGCACTCAAACATTGAAAACTAAGTGGCTCTTTCTCATATGAAGATCTCGAGAATGAGCCTCTCTTATATGAAAACTCTAAGAAAGGACGTCTCCCACATGGAAGCTTTTGTGTTGTGGGAAAAATAAATTTTTTATTCCATATCAGCGGGTCATGTCCATATTTAAATGAACAGGGAAAACTACTTAGTTATCCTTTAGGAAAATACAAAAGGACCTAGAATAATTATGGTAATGTCATAAAAAATAATACTCCCCTCAAGATGGAGCATTTATGTCCATTATGGTCAGCTTGGAAGCACATTTGGTGAAGGGAGATCACCTCAAAGGTTTTGTGAACATATATGTGGTTTTCCTTTTTGAACTAAACGACTCATTTTTTATGTGCTCCGTTTGGATCGTGTCTCACGTGTAGTTTCCAATCCACCTCTACATGATTAGTTCGCTCATGGAAGGTTGTATTATTTGTACTGAACATAACATTTGAATTATCGCATTTCATGATCATGGAACTCGGGTATAGAAGATAAAGATCATTCATTATAGACATAGTCCACATTAATTCTGTTGTAGCTTGTGCCATTGTCGTATATTCAATATTTAGCACTGGAGCTAACTACAACTATTTGCTTTTTACTCCATGTAACTAAATTTCCACGTATGTGCAGAAATCAGGTGTAGATTTTCTGTCACTAAGACATCTTTTATAGGTCAGCATCGGAATATGCCAGGACATTTAGAAACTTTCGGCATGTGAAAAGTAGTCCCTTTCCTGGAGTTGACTTCACATATCTTAAGATCATCATTATTGCTTTCCAATGCACTTGGCTAGGTTTAGCCGTAAAGTGACCCGATTGACTGCAAAGGAGATATTAGGGCGAGTAATGATTGCATATAATAGCTTTCCCACAATACATCTATATTGTCTTGCATCAACATATTTAGATGAGTCTTCATACAAAGATGCATTGGGATCCATGGGAATAGAAGCATGTTAGACCCATAACATTCCTGTATCTTGTATCTTGTAGTAGATCTAACATACTTTCTCTGTGAAAGAATCAGGCCACATGCATGTCTAGCCACCATTATGCCAAGTAAAATATGGAATTCTCCTAAGTTTTTCGTAACGAAGTGCTTAGTCATGTACTTATTGGTCTTTGATATCCCATGTATATCATCGCATGTGAGTATAATATCATCAATAGATACTAACATAACAATGGTTTCTTTCCTCTTTTCTTGACGAAGAAGGAATGATTCGTGGTAGTCGCGATAGGCAACTTCAAGACGAGACCTTACCAAGTGCCAACCCATTGTTCTGCGAACCCCATAGCCGTACTCTAGTCTCACCTCCAGCGCGAGAGGACTCCTCTGAGTTTCCCTTCACGCATGTACAATACCATAATGATCTCTCAACAACTCCATCGAGACCCCTCTCATGTGCATCATCTTCTCCACGTACACCCTCCAGGCGACGATCCTCGCAAGTGTCACCTTCTTCATGGGGCACCTCAAGTTGTGACAAGCTTGAGGGTACAAAGTCCCATCGGGTGGGATGGGTTCCCGAATGGGAACCCTAAATAAGAACCTCCATGGCTCTTGTTTCTTGGTCCAATTCATGGGCCCGGTTGGCTGTCATTGTTATGGGCCCAAGGGGTCGAGAGTTACAAAAGAAGAGAAGAGGCCCAAGAAAAAAGGGAGCAGTTTAGTACAAAAAAAGAGAGGAGTTGATTTAAAAAAAAAGAGAGGAGGAACGACTCATTACAAAAAGAAGGATATTTTTTTGGAAAAAGGTGAGCATGCAAAAAAGGAAAAAAAGCCACACACAAGAAAAACAATTTTAAAAATAAAAAGAAAAGCTCAAAAAATTAAGATGGCTTATGTGGTTTTTGTTTCCCCCATGTCTTCTCCTACCTTGGTCGACGCCATCTATTCCAACCAATATGAGAGAAGGGGGGTATTATGTATAGTTCTGTTGTTCAGAATTAGAGTCTACAGGTCAGATTCACATGTTCCTATTCAGATTCAGACGTCCAGATGTCAGATTCTATCAGTTTGATGTGCACATGTGTGCGATCATTATTTGAGAGGTCCCCATCTTTGATTTGAACTCAGGGTTTTCATGTGATCCAGAGGGACTCCAGAGTAGAGATTCCATTCTTCGAGCTAGTATGGGAGAGACCCAATTCTCCGCGATGAGACTTTCAGTCTCTATTCTCCAGTGTTCGTGAACTCTAGTATGAGATCCTTCCAAGGTTCCTATGAGAGAGAACCCACTTCGAGGTCCCTATGAGAGAAATCCATCTTCAGAGATCTACGTATGGATAATTAGTGAGGTAAGCTGTTTGGCCCTTCATAAAGATGGAGCAATTGGGGATCAGAGTGCTCTAGGTGGAGACTCATTCCAATTTTGTTGACTCTGATAGACGCAGTACATAGCACATGTTCTCCGATGAGAAGACAATGTCTAGTCCAACCCTTCAGTTCCACCTTACCAACATGACATGCGAAGTAATGTCCTCAGCTGGCTGGCAGCCAACAGAGTTTGCATGGAGTTGATATTGTCGGTCGTATCCTGTATTGTGAGAGCGAGCGAGTTCTTTCTATCTGTCCAAGTTGAGCATTGCCAAGGCCTTAAATGTCGGTTTCGGTCACCATTTCGGTATCGACCAAAACAGAATTTCGATGGAATTTCGGTGGAATTTCGACTGAAATTTCGGTCATTTCGGACATTTTTTGTACTAGCACCCCCATATTTCGGTCGTTTCGGTCATTTCAGTCGAATTTCGATTTCGACTGGATATCGACATTCGACAGAAATTCGACCGAATTTCTCTGAAATTTGAGGCCATCTTGCTCCAGCTTGAGGGGGAGTGTTAGAGTATGCATCACATGTATAGGTGGATACCACATTCGTGTTTAGTCCTACATCTATTGTGAGTGGGATCCGATCTTACTGGTAGGGCTATATAAATAGACCCACACCACTTATAACAAATGAGATAGAGCAATACATAATACGCGACCTTTGAGAGGTCTTCTCTCGTGGTTTCATCCCGCTACACACAGAGTAGGGTTCCACGTTAAATCCATATGTTCTCTCACATATATTTCTTTATCTCTGATATGCTTCCGTATTATCGTTTTCTATAGAGAAGTTTTGGATCTCCTGACATGTAGTTTATGGAATGTATACATTATAGGAGTTGCTAAATTTACCATTATTTCTCTTCCGAGTGATAGCAAGAGCATGATTGATGGTATAAATCTTTCCAGTGTCCTCCTTCTAAGTGCCTATCTTGCTAAGATGGCTTGAAGGTCTTGGATCTGTTGGCAATGAATTTCTTTCCATCCTTCTCTATCTATTTCGTTTGACTCCCCTTGGTAGGGTACATTTCTACATACATCTCTTAAAAGATTTCCATTGAGCTATTGTTCTTCTTATAATGCACACATTTTCTGATAGTTTCCCTAGGGTAGTATTTATGTACCCACTTAAATGGTCTGGTGGTAGTACCACAAATACCAGGGTTCAAATTCCCCCTCTTGTAGGGATTGCGTTAGGTAGTCGACAACCAACTTAAAAAATAGTCGAATCTTTCAACATGGATTTGAGCAAGAATCCATGTAGCCGACCCTATTTATAGTGGGAGAAGGCTTTGCCATTCCCTAGGGTAGTATTTCCCTGGGTCAGAAGCACAGACCACTCAATACCTTTGCTACCATGGTCAGTCCTCATGACCAACCTCCTTTATTCCTCCACCTCAATCTTGTTGTGGACTTCCTTAAATGCTAGACCAAGTTCCAAAGTTCAGAATTTGGCTCCTGATATTCTCATAGTCAACATTCATCCCCAAGAAAGATGGTCCTAAACATCCATTGTACCATAAAATTTCTTGTGTGGGACTCAATAAAAAATGAAGCCCTTCCACTTGGATTTTTTAGCGTCCTAGTATCTGGCCATAGACATCTCACCTTATGATAGAGTATACTAGTGTATTTGCTCGCGCTTCGCAGCGAGTCGGTTGAATTTTTTGTTTCAAAATTATAAAAATTAATCGAGACATTAAAGTATACTTTTATTTTGTAGAATAAATAAGTGAATATAATATTTTTGGGACAGTATCATAGGTGTTAACAACAACTGTGTATTATATGAGCAACATGTATTATATCATACATGGGATAATAGAAAATTTTATTTTTTTCAAAGAAAGGACTACCTAAAATAGAAATTAAGACAAACAGCTTAACATTGTTATCATTAGCTCTATGACAAAGTAATCTAAGTAATATAAATCTAACAACCACTGAAATAATTACAAACATAAAAAAATAACTTAGAAGTTCTGCAGGTCAGGATAATTAAACAAAGAGAGAGTTATGATAGGGTTATTTTCCAAAATAATATCGTTCATGCGACACTGTTGATCAACTTATATTTGCATGATAAATTTGCACTGGAAATTATGTTACAATTCATGTAAGTAAACCTTTTGGATTTAGGTAATTTTAAAAGATATACATGGCTTACATAGGTTCCATGTTTTTATATGTTTTAAAAATTTTACATAGTTATGCAATAAGTTTTATACATTTTTACTCATAATATATGTATGTTAGATATTTTTATTTGAGTATCATATTAATTATTCTGATTTATTTTGGTCGTATCATAATTTTTAAATGTCATCAAATGAGTATTTTGAAGCTTATTTAATGGAAATACAAATCATTTATAAGCTATTGATATTATAATGAGTTATAATAATTTTACATAGATATACAACTTAATTTTTTAGGAAACTACAAAATCTGTTAATTACTTTCTAGTACTCTACGGATTAAACTTCAATTTCCTCGATCTCATTCTCAAATGAAGGAAATTACAGAGAAAACCCCAAAAGTTAAATGTAGTACTTACTCTTGTAATGTGATACTTAATTTTCTCACATGATATTTTATTGTTTACTCTTATACTATGAGATCATTGCTATATTGTAGTAGTTAATGGTGAAGATGAAGACTATTTTACGTTTAATATTATTTTTTTCACCGTACAGAAATATTTTTTAGATTACTAACCATAATAGAAATTATGGACTTTTATGAGTTAGTTACATTCTCCATTCATTATATTTTTGATTGAATTTATTATTCAGATTAGGTTTTGATGCTTACAGTGTGATTTTGATAAGAAAACACTTGTAAATTGATTGCATTAAAAAGTTAAATTACTTTATAATAGATTCACCTGAATGATAACTTGCCTACATTAAATGAAAATAAATAGTTACTTTTATCCTATTCCAAATATAGGTAAATAGAAAAAAAATGTGGGCGTTTTGCATCGCCTACATGGAGAGAGAGGTGAGGGAAAGATGGGAGTGCGGGAGAGACAGGGGGGTGCGGGAAAGTGGCGTAGGGAGTGCCACGTGTCCGCCTGAGGGAGAAAGTTGAAAAAACCCAACTATAGTATGGGTTATAGATATTTCGTGAGGTTAACATCCTTGTTCTTTTGGCAAGCTCTCAAGGACAATACACAAATCACGGGTCATTTTCTTCTGAAGACTGAGTGGCTGAATGCCAACAAACACAAATTGATAAGCCAAGTCTTAACTTGGCTGTTCTCCAGGTACCATTGCCCCTACGACTTGTCATCCTCTTTGAGCTTGGGCTCCTTTTCATTCATATACCCAATTCTTCGACATTTTGTAAAGGCAATCTCCACAGCAGCGAACCACATGAGATAGTTCTCCTTGGTTAACTTGTGTACCAAAGTACTACCAAGTGATTTTTCATCCTTACATGTTACTTCAATTTCCCTCTGTCAACCTTCTTCTCTCTTTCCATCATATCAAAAGTAGCAACAGAGCCATAACAACTGGTGATTGATCAATATCACCGAAGTGCTTTATCAAAAGGGTGTGGTAATTGATCAACAAGGCTCGGATCAGTCACTCCGGTAATAATAACAGGTGTGGATCGATCGAGGTTGGAAGATGACCACTGACCTCCTGATAAAGGAAGCAGATTGTAAACGATCAAATAGAAGAACTGATCGATCACGAAGGGCCCACTGCCTCCAGAAAGCAGTTGTAATCGATCATGAGAACAAAAGTGATAATTTCCATGAAATTAGTGGACACATGCGACTGATCATATAGTGATGACTTATCAATCACCATGCCACAATACAAGTGAACCCTCCTAGAGCCAAAAAATGATCGATAATTATGCTAATACTGATCGATCACATTGGTGGAAAAAAGAGGCGAGGCCTATCTGCTGTCCCCTTCCATGCTAACGACACCACAAGGATCGATCAAGGGTGAGTGAAGTAGGCTTTTATGCATCCACAACAGCCGTTGATTGCATTACAAGTTGTGCAGACATCCTCAACACAGTGTATTTCTGTGCCCTGTAAAAAAATACCACATGGGTCAACTAGTCGGAAGGTTGATTTCTATTCGTGTCAACTGTTGTTTTCACACAGGGGATGAGTTGTGCATATTTCTTTTATCATTCATCTTGCAGCTCAGCAACTTTCCTGCTGCAAAGCAAGGGAGCAGTAAAATAACATGTATTGGATTTAGTAGAGTAATGCATCCCTTTGTTATCAACTTCTGGTGCCCTGCATGCAATCTGTGCAATCATTTTTACTAAGGTGATGCATGCGTTTTGATATTTCATATATGTGTCAACTTTTGATGTCAGGTTGAAGAGCTTTTTTCGTTGAAGAATAACGGGACTAATGTTGAAGCTCGGATTGTGAACAAGCATTTGTTTGAAGCTCTTAGCGGTTCGAGCTTTCAAATATTAGAAATTACCCATATGAGTGAATTCAGAGCGGATGCTCATCCTTCTACAGCTGGTGGGAAGAAGCATGAGGACTGCATGCATTGGTGCTTGCCAGGAATAACCGATGTATGGAATGACCTGCTTGTGTTGAATCTGGGGAGCCTTCGATAGGAATCCTACACCCAATATCTATTGCATCGTGCCGTTTTCTATCCAACTGGGCGGGCCAGGCTTGGCACTTAGCTTTTGCAATCCCTGGCTTTTCATGTTGCTTTGGTTGGCGAAAATCACTCTATCCAAACTAGGGATCGAGAAACAAGTTGGGATCAAGCACTTCTCATTCTATACTCCAATTATTTACTGAGTTGAAGTCTCACATGTGGATGTTTTCTATGATACACTGGAAGAGCGAATTTACTTGCTGGAAAAAAAATGCAGCAAGGCTTGAAGTTGAGAGGCACATGATTATGGATCTACTGCAAGTTTATGCCAACCGATTCTTTTGGTTTCCTTTCTTTCCTGGTCGATTGAATTCATCTGTCTTTGCAGAAAGGAGGAAAAAGTGACAGGCTTCAGCATTTATTGATTTGATGTTGAATCTTATATGTATACTCGAGGGGTCATAGTTTTCTGGTGCATAGTTTTCTGGTGCATTCTGAACCTTCAGTTCCATCTTTGCAAAGGTCAAGTGTCTTACATGTAAATTATTTTCTTTTTTATGATTACTGGCTGCCTAATTTGCATTTGAAGACGGCTTCATTATTTTCTGTATTTTGTTTGCACATATTTCAATGGATGTCATTTGCTTTTTAGATCTACAAATGGACACAACTTGTATGTTTCATGTAACCGCAAAGCCGCAGAGTGTTGTCCTTTGCTTACTTTGTCAACAATACCAACTGATTTTAACTTTGTTGTATACACGACTGATCCTGTGAGAGTTAGAAACTGTGAGAGCATGAGAGCAGTGAATCTGGATCACCAGATTCTGCTCTTTTCTCCCTTCTTGCAATTAATGAGGAGAGAGATACTAGAATTTAGTGGTCTAGAATCAATGCTTTCATGCTCTCACAGCATTTGATTCTCACACGATCAATCCTCGTGTATAGGGTTAAATGGGGCTACCCCCTAGGGGGAGCTAATTTAGCTCTTCTCGCCGAATTTTTCCTATTTTTTTATTTTTTTGGAACTTTCTTCCATGAACATTCAACACTATATCCCTATATTATGCCATTCAAATTTCGTGCGAAACAGAGACTTATACGGCCTCCATCTAGACATGGTCGATTTCAACAATTCTGCGACTGTTAAGAAATAACTGTCTAGATGGAGGTCGTAGGAGTCTCTATTTCGCATGAAATTTGAATGACATAATATTGAGATAGAATGATGAATATTTACGGAAGAAATTTTCAAAAAAATAGAGAAAATAGGGCGGGGCATCCCCATTTTCCCCATGGAGAGAGAGACGGTAGATCCTGTGAGAGCCTGAGAGCAGTGAGTCTGGACCATTAAATTCTTTCATCTCTCTCTTGATTGATTGGAGGAGGAGAAGATCAGCAGAATCTAGTGATCCTTACTCATTGCTTTCATGCTCTCGTAATCTGGGACTCTCACATGATCAACCATATATATATATATGTGTGTGTGTGGGGGGGGGGGATAATGGGGCTGTCCTCTAGGGGGAGTTAACTTAGTTCCCCTTCCATTTTTCCCATTCTTTATTTTTTAAAATATTTTCGTGAATTTTCATAAATATATCACTATATTACGTCATTCAAATTTTGTACGAAATAGAGACTCCTATGGCCTTCATCCAGACAAAGTCGATTTCAACTATTCTACGATTTTTAAAAAATGGTTGTCTGGATGGAGGTCGTAAGAATCACTGTTTCATACGAAATTTGAATGACATAATATAGGGATATAGTGATGAATTTCCATGGAAGCATTTTTCAAAAAAATAAAAAAATGGGAAAATGGGGGCGGGGAGCTAAGTTAGTCCCCCCAAGGGGCAATCTTATTTTTCCCTATATATAGAGGGTTGATTTTGTGAGAGTTAAAAACTGTGAGAGTATGAAAGCAGTGAGTCTGGACTGTTAGATTCTGTCATCTCTCTCCTGATTGATTAGAGGAGAGAGATAAGCAAAATCTAGTAGTCTAGATTCCTTGCTCTCATGTTCTCACAGTTTTAGGCTCTCACAGGATCAACCGTGTGTGTCTTTTTGTGAGGAAAGGGAGCCTACTTTGTGAAGTAGGTAACCTTACCTACTTCACATCCATTTTTAGCAATTTGTTTTTGTAAAAATATCATTGTGGATTTTTCATAACTAAATCCCTCTAATATGTCATTTAATTTTCACCAGAAACAGAGACTCCTATGCTCTTCATCCAGAACAGGTCAATTACAACAAACTAAGATCGCTAAAATTACCCGTTCTGGATGGAGGGTATAGGAGTCTCTGTTTCTGATGAAATTTGAATGGCATATTAGAGGGATATAGTTATGAAAATCCACGGTGATATTTTTCAAAAAAATAAAAAATTGCTAAAAATGGATGTGAAGTAGGTAAGGTTACCTACTTACATGACTTGGTCTTTTCATTCCTAAGGAAGCCAACGATCCCATTCATCCATATTTAAACCGACGGTTGTTATTAAAGGCATGTTAATATTAGTATTTAATTAATCAAAAACTCATTTTGGTCTTGTTCATTATCTAAATATAGTATGTAACATGTTGAAAAATCTAGGTCATTAATCTCTCTCCTAATTTACTCAAATAAAATTCGAATCCCTTAATCTCTCTCTCCTAATTTGCTTAAATAAATTTTGAAACTAGCATTTTGTTGAATACGATGGCAGCGCGTGAGCGGATGGGATGATGGCAACGCATGAGCGGAGGTGACAATGCTGCTCCGTGATAATAGTTGACGACGATGGCATATGGTGGCGCTTTCTTTCGTCCCATCATTATCACGGTCCTTGCGTACGACGTCGACGATGCTGTAGATGATGGCAACGATGGAATCATCAATATTGAGATGATAATCAGGCGCTTCGTGGAGCGGTTTTCAGCGTCATGCACGATCTCATGGCAAGGCAGAAATGGATCGACGATGATGTGTGTAGATTTTTACGTAGACAGCAACAATAATGCGTAGATCGACAGCGGCATGTGTAGATCTTCACGCAGGTGGCAATGACAATGTGTAGATCAACAATGGCGTGTGTAACACGGTAGTGGTAGCGCAAGGAGGCTATGCAATCATTATATCTTATATATTTCATGTTTGTTATCATTTTTGATGTGCATTATACATTTTTGATATGTATTATACATATTTGATGTGTATTTTTACTTATCGATTGGGTGTGGATGCCAATTCTAAATTTTAAACATTTATATATTTGATGTGTATTATACATTTTGGAGATGTATTATACATTTGAATGTATTATACATTTTGGATGTGTATCTTATGAAGTTGACATTTCTTTGTAGAATGTCATGCGACATTTATAAAAGATTTGTAGATTTTACATAAATCACCAACATATAAAAATACTTGTAGAAAATATAAACATAATTAATATAATAGTAATATAAATTATATAAGTAATATACAAACTTTACAAATGGCTGATGAGTTTTGAAGGAACCATGGATTCTAAAAAAAACATTTATTCCCCACAAAAAGAAACACTTATTCTATAAAAAAAATGCAAGAATACAAACATCCACCTTACATAATTTTGTCCAGCACAAAATATGACATTATCTAAATAAAGCATTATGAAAAAATACTAAAAATAGATCTAGCTAAATTTAGTAATTCGAAATATTAAATGATATGTATAATTAATACAAAAGATGAAGACCAAAATACTCTTTTGGACCGCAAATTAATGATGCTGTTAGATTTGAATCTCGTGGCTATGATCGTTGACCTTCCTTAGAGATGGAAGGAGCATGTCTAATTTGAAGGGCTCCTATATATATAGGATTTCTTTCAAATAGGACTTGGTCCTTCCATCCCTAAGGAAGGCCAGCCTCTTTTTTGTATAAAACATGATGGCTTTAGTATAATACATATACAGATTTGTACTATAATGTGAAGTTTTAATGTTTGTATTATAATGCGCAGTTTTGTATGCGGCTTTGTATTTATAACGTGCACATATAATACAAATTGTATATGTATTCTACTAAAGTGTTCGTGATTTATACAAAAAAGGGCTGGCCTTCCTGAACTCAGGAAGGACTGCGTCCTATTTGAAAGGGCCCCATATATATAATATAAAGGCTTTTATCACTTGTACCCTTCTTAACTTTTACAATATCAATTATGCCCATCCTTTTTTTGTAATATCATTTGTGCCTAACTTCTTAAGAATTTACAATTCTACTCTTTTGTTAAGGTAAAGCAAAGGCTTAAGTGATACTATTAAACGACACCCGAATTTTGTAACAATGTAGAGGCACAATTAATACTAAAAAAAGGAGGGGCATAAAAGTTAAGAAGGGCATACTATATTAAAAAATATTTCAAATAACAAGATCTTGACATTATTTGTATGCTGTAATTTATAGTGAATAGATTGCATAAAGGTTCAAAGAATTTTGGCTTCTACATAAAAAAAGGTCCTGATACAAAATTATGCTACCATTTAAATGCTACAACAGTTTGTATATGCCACTATAGTTGTCGTTCAAATGGCCAAACTAATCTTATGGATATACATCATATAAAGCTTTGACAAATAGTGTCACAATAACAATCATCGTGACAATAGATTCCAAATCACACACTAATAGATCAAAACTTTTGAGATGTTACCATGTATTTTTTGAGGTTAATTTTGAAGATCAACTAATGCACTAGTTAGGAGATGTGTGTGTTGAGATGTTAAACCGGCTAAGAGAGGGCGATGACAGCCCAAGAAGTGTTGGAAATAGATTATACAAAGGTATCTAAGTTTTTTAAATATAAGTCTGAGATTGACCAAAAATAGATCTGAATGAAGGCAAGAATTTATGTAACCGACCCTACTTAATTGTGGGAAAAGGATTTGTTGCTATTATTGTTGTTAACGAAAGGCATATCGATGATAATGTTGCAGCATTAAAATGTCAAGTAACAAATATTGTGTTTTAGCATGTTTTATCAGACTCCTTTTTGATATTAATCCAATGTTGGTACATTTATGTAAATTATTCATTATAATACGATTATTAACTAAAGAAAGAACTAAAAAAAGATATATATGTCAAGTAAAACGGAACACATTCCAAAAATAATTATAGAATTGGAGGATAAATGAGATGATTAATGGATGAAGATATATTTTGTTAGATAGATGGAAAAATTACTGCAAATAAATTTTTTTAGTAAGAAGACATTCATCAAATTAGAAGTTAAGATATTTGACTTGTTGAGACAACAATAAAAATTATGCATCAATTTTTTAAAATAAATTCTTTATGCAAAAAGTTTGAATATCCATCAAATTAGAATTTAAGATATTTGACTTGTTGAGACAACAAGAAAAGGTATGTTTCGATTTTTTTAAAAGAAATTCTTTTATTCAAAGAGTTTGAATATCCATTAAATTAGAAGTTAAGATTTGACTTGGTGAGATATCAAAGCAAGTTATGCATCAAACTTTTTTTAGAAAAATACTTTTATGCAAAATGTTTGATTATAGATAACTCAATTGGTAAGGTATAAATCACGAGATGATCAAAGAGGTTCACTCAAATACTAGTTATCTTAATAACATTAGAAAACAAATACAACATCTTCTTAACGTACTCTCGCACCAAAAACGGGTAACTTACTCATTGAAATATATATGGTATAAACCGGTGGTACATTCTTTATTGAGGATAATTTCACGTGATTATTATCATACCATTAATCTACCATATGGATGAAAGATGTGTTCGAAACATACCTGATCAAGAAATGCACAATTATAACAATAATAAAGTTAGAAAATAACACAAAATCAGACCGCACAAAGATTTATAGTGATTCAACAATGTGCCTACTCCACTTGCTCAAACATACGATATGTAGTTCCTCTAAAACCTTATTTATATTTCCAATTAGCTCTCAACCAATCACAAGGTAGGACGGGTATCAACCACTTCAGAAATCCTCTTCATCTATTCACATCCAATCACAAGGTAATTGGACAATCGACCCCACCATCGGTCCTCCCCATTAATTCCTAAACAATCAATCTTCACATGATAAACTCCGACAATCTCCACTTGAAGGTTGATTTGTAGTACATGTTGCAACTTTGACTCCACACTTTAGTCATCATTGATGGAGCTGACAAGAGCTTTCCATTGTTTTCTATACTTGAAAACCAACAAAAGTTGAACGTGTCTTTTGCTTCTCCACTGTACTAGACTTAGTGAACATATCAACATGATTTCCAATGTGTGTATCTTCTTTAAATGAATTTGTCAATAATCTAGTTTTATCAAATGCAGTACTTGATACTTTACATAAATGTGCTTGATCTTGGAATGAGACACAAAATTATTTTCTTTGTCTATATTAGAAACTATACTCCAGAAGGTGTATACCTTATCGTGCTTTTCTTTGTTGATATTTCCTGTAAAATTCGAGTTTACAAAATCATGAATACAAATGTCAGTATTTTTATAAGATATGCCATGCAAAGTATCTAAAAAATACTTACTATCCATTTCACAACTTTCCAATGCTCCTTGCTATGATTTTCCATGAATCTACGCATAACTTCTACTTTATGGAAGATGCTTGATCTTGTACAAACAGTTGTGTACATCAAAATACTAAAAACAGAGTGGTATGGTACTTTAAACATTCATTCATGCTCCTCATATTTAGCAGTTTCTTTCCCTCTCGAAGGTGTCCGAGGAGATTTGTATTTTTCATATGAAACCTCTTGAGCACTTTCTCGGTGTATTCCAACTGAATATAGTCTCAGCGTTTTGTTCTTCCTATTTCTGGTAATTTACATTCCAAGAATTTTCTTTGTAGTATCCAGATTTTTGTTTCAAACTCCTTGGATAACAATTCTTTGAGATTACTATCTCTTCCTTCATAGAATATGTTAACAAGCACGTCATCTATGTACATTGGTAGGATAATGTAAAACATACCAAATTTATTTAAGTAGAAACAATGGTGAGCATGGCACTTGCAGATCTGGCGCTTGTCATGGAAATCGTCAAGCATTCTATACTATTGCTAGCCATAAAGACTTTTTTGAAATTTCTTAACATGTCTTCTTTTCCAATGACCAAACAAGCCCTATGGTTGTCGTATGTAGATATCCTCTGTCCTTAATATCTCATCGGAGAGTACCATCTTCTGAATTCATTTTACCGTTAGATTGATCTTGAATATGATGGTACCATCAACATCCACCTTCACCCTCTACACGTACTTGTTGTGCATGGAATTCTTCGTCTTTGATTGCGTGGTCAAATCCTGCATCTTGTTTCTTGTGAGGGAAACCTTCCCATCCTACACGGTTAACCCCTTGCGGACATCCTTGCGACTCTTTTTCAATGTGTGCCATAAATCTTGAGTATCTCTTTTGATAAAGTTATATGTCTTGTTTTATATTCGTTTTCGATCCTTGGCGATCTACCTGTTTGGTACTAACTAATCAAGACATATCGATTTATTATTACAACTTATCATTATTTCATGAAGAAAATATTTATGGAAGCACTAATTGACACAAAGATAAGGATCCATGACCTGATCATGCAATCCTCTGCCCAACTAATTAAAGGAAGAGTGATTTACACGTGAAAATATGACAATGAGTAATCAGTAAATCCATGCATAAGGATATAAACATTAACTAATACCTAATTTAATTACTCATATCCAAGACGAACGAAACATTGTCGAATCCATGTATTCACGAGTATGCTATGGAAAAAAAAGAGATCAAAGAACACCGATTTTCGTTATCTCATCATCCTCTAATTTCAATGGTGAATAAAATATCATATACCTTTCAGACGAAAAGAAGGAAGCCACCAAGATCTTATATATAGATTAATCGGATAGGTTCAAGAGATATGATTAGAGAGGTCTTATTCTAATTAACTACAAATCCCAAGTATATAATTAGAGGTTGTATTTCAGATATGATCACTGTTCATATGAAATCATATACTGATACGTATCTCACGTCTAAAGCTTGACTCTCCTTATCGTGGTAGTTGCGGTTCCTTCCGATCACGTATCCGCACTCTCCTCCTTCGATTCGACGCCACCATCTCCTGCAACGAAGATGACACTCTCGTGAGGCTTTCTCTCTAACTCTCTCTCCTCGCTCACTCGCTTCCACTCTCTCTGCACAATAATTGGGAAAAAGAGTGATGTTGGGTTAAGATTGAGGAATTTTAATGCTGCCAATGAGGGAAATTAGTGAGCTACTAAATCTCATTTAATTAGCCAATAAATATGGCAATGATGGAAAGAACTTGAATATAGAAAATCCACCCGTACAACAAAATGCATACCGCCCTATTATGCTTGTGTACGTACCACTGCGTGCATTCACTGTCATATCTTGCACTGCTAGATATACTTGCTACTCTCCAACTACTACAATTTCCACGATACGCTGCCTCCCAGCCTGTGTCTTCTCATGGCACTTCTTCATAAGTTTTCAAGACTTTCATGGATAACCTCCGAGCTAATCACTTGTGCAAATTCCAACCACAGTTAGACTTCAACTATCGATATGTCAAAGGTCCATGATCTACATAATTTGTATCAGTGGAATTATATGCAATCGATCATTCATATTCGTTTTTCTTCCTCCTACATGCAATCAATCTCTTTATATTGTTAATGATATTGCACATGGGCACTCGTCACTCATTGAGATGAGCAGTAATTGGGTACCCTATTGAAACAGGTCTGATCGATCCGTAACTAATGATGGGGGCACGTAGGATCACAATCTAAACAAAGGGGGTACATATTTCTTCCTCTCATGGAGCAAAGTAATTCTAACTTAGGTTGGTTTGATTTTTTCCGAGTTGATAGGAATGATAACGCCATGTTGACATCATCATTGATCCAACCGATTTGGACCGACGATCCGACCTAGTTGGACCAAACCAAAGACTGGCCGGTTCAATGTCCGATCCGATTTTTAAAACTTTGATTTGGATTCCAACCAAGGGAAGAAGGATTATCCAAACACGGGGAACTAATCAATATGTGGTGTTAATACCATTCTAAGGCGGATCCCTTATTATAGAACATGTTCAATTTCTGCTCGTGTCTTATCACATAGAACATGTCTCTTCATAATTTTAACCATCTTCTTAACCATGGGATCGGTCATGTTCCATATTACTTTGGCGCCATTTCACCACGTTAGACAAACTTAATGTGGTTTATATATCTAGGTTGTTGATTTTTTAAAATTTTCTCACCTACCAAAAGTAGTGCTTGGAAGACGGACCTGATCCAAGTTGGACCGGAGTCACACGGCTTCTACTTTTACTTATATACAATTGGGTTCGAGGGTCAACATTGGGTGCGAGATAGAGAAAAGTCCGAGTCAGAAGTAACTGACCTGATCTAAGTTCGACTCCGAGTTGGTGAGGTGTTCAGTTCAGAGAAACGTGTGGATTTGAGATCCAATTAATTGGGGTCCGGTGGTCAAGATAAGGTCTCTAACATAACTGCCTCGATCGTAAGACCTTCCAATCTATTAATCAGATGTTGAACATTCCCGGCATTGCTACAACCGTATTGCAACATGTATGTATTTGCCCATAATATCAATGTCTTGAAATCAAATTAATATTTAACATCGGAATGTCAAATGTGGCCTTTCCATTGCTATGTTATTGCAGATCTATTCTGTTGCTTTGCGAGCACTTCAAACAGTATTGGATACTTGATGATGAGCTTATTGAATCGACCATGTCACTGCAGCCGACATAAGCCGCAACCGATGGATTAATGTTGTAAGCTTCAAAAGCCAAGGATCAAGCTTGCCTTTTACAAGAAGTCTAATCTTTAGGGGACTCGATTCGATCTTCAATGATCAGTCCATTTGCACTAGGGAGCATATCCTTTGCCGTAAGCCTTTTACAGCAGCGTCTGCTGTGTTTTTTTTCGAAGTCGATTTTAATACTCCAACTGCATAGATTGAATTTTCGTTAATGGTTTGTATATCTATGAGTTTTCTTTAATCTGATATAATTCACTGTTTTGTCATAATAATCAATAACATTTCTAGCTATTTTATTTTGATGGCTAAAGGTCTGGTCATTTTCCAAATGGATTTTAAGTTATTTAAATTTTGACTTTTTCTTTAACTTTTAAGATAAAATAGCTAAAAATGTCAAATTTAAGCTAAACTTGATAAGTATACATAAAAGAATTCATAGATTCAATCTATCTCTTTGGATTGCAAACAAGATGATCCATCACCCATATGCAACAAGTGCCTATACAAGTGCGCCTTCTCTTAATGCATCAACAAACGGCTCGCTCGATATCGAGGACGGGAACGACAGCACGCAGTTATCGATCCGCTCCCTCAGCATTGCATCCAAGATACCCTCACTGAGGTAAGTCTCGGGCAGCTCCGGCAGCGGCAGTTCTCCTTCCAAGTATCTCGTTACCTGCCTCATGCAAGGTCGTGCGGCCGCCACCGTGTTCGAGCAAAGCAAGCCCACGTACAACACCATCTTCACCTCCTCCAACGCGTAATCTTTCCCGATCCTGGGATCCACAGCCTCCAGTAGAGCCCCTCGACGCCACTTCTCGGCAACCCAGTCCACGAGAACCATCTCATCGCCCTCGGTCCTCGGCTCGATCGGCCTCCTTCCACAGGCAACTTCCAAAAGGAATGCCCCGAATGCAAACACATCGGTGGCCGTCGTGGCCCTCCCCGTCCTCGTTAACTCCGGTGCGAGGTACCCCATGGTCCCGACCACCATGCTGGTGTGCGGGTCGGACCCGTGGTCATGCAGCCGTGCCAGCCCGAAATCGCCGAGCTTCGCATTCATCTCCCCGTCTAGGAGCACATTGCTCGCCTTCACATCTCTGTACGTATCAGATCCACAACATCTACATATAATTAATACTTCAAAAAATTCAATTTATATCAGGGTTTATAAACCAGACCGGATCGGCTGGTCGGACCGGTCGGACTGGGAACCGGCTCCGACCCGGTCGGTTTGGTCGGTTTTGTGTAATTAATTTCAAAAAAAAACCGGGTCGGACCGGTGGTTAGACCGGGTCGACCCGGATGGTCGGACCAGTTTGACCCGGATTGACCCAATTTTAATGGTTTGGTAAATTTTCAAAAAAACAAATGTTAAATAATAAAATAATGGGATTTTTATCACTTCTGCCTTCTTAACTTCTACTATATAAGTTATGTCCCTCTCTTTTTGGAATATACATTCTCCCAATACTTTTTTAAAGTAATTTTCAAGAAACAATTATAAATAAATGGTTACAATATTACATTCATATATAAATCTAGAAAATTTGACTAACTTTTGTAGAAATTCACTCAAAATAGACGATCATGTTATTCTATTGAAAGATTGGACATTTTAAATGATTATTTCATTGATATATAAATACATAGTTATGTATATGTATCCGGTTTTATCGGTTCAAAAAACCGGTTCGACCGGTCTGACCATTAAATTAATCCCGGTCCGGTTTTTTCCGAGTCGATAGGAATGATGATGTTATGATGATATCATCACCGGTCCGATCGATTTGGATCGACAGTCCGATCCGATTGGACCAAACCGAAGTCAAATCGGTTAAATTTCCGGTTCGGTTTTTAAACCTTGATTTATATGGTTAGAAACTCATCACCTGTGGATCACCAACTTCTCCCAATCCTCGTGCAAGTACAGCAGCGCGGCTGCCACACCTTTGATGACGTGGAACCTCCTCCGCCAATCGAGGGTATCCACGTCAGACCCTGCGAAGAGCCTCTTGTCGAGGCTGCCATTTGGCATGAACTCATACACCAGCAGGAGCTCTCCCTTGCGCCGGCAGTAGCCCAGGAGCTGCACCAGATTCCTATGGCTCAGCCGCCCCATGCTCGCAATCTCCGCGACAAACCCCCGCAGCCCATCCCTCGAACCATGATGCGTGATCTTCTTGATTGCCACCTCCTGCCCAGTACCAGGGAGGACCCCTTTGTACACGCGGCCGAACCCGCCGAACCCGAGGAGTTCCCTCTCCCCGAATCCCTTCGCCGCCTTGTGGAGGTCCTTGTACCGAAACCTCCGCGGCCCGTACTCGAGCTCCCAGTCTTCGAATATCTCCGCATACTTGATCCTCCGCCTTACTACCGCCGCAACAGTAGCGACTGTTAGTAGGACTAGAGCTGCAGTGGCCAAAGATATCCATGCAGTCGAAGCGTTGAACCTATGCTTCGACTTTTCTTTAGGGACTTTCGGAAGCTTCTGAAAGTCCAGTTCCTGGAATTTCCCGTTCATCTGGAAGCTCCATCCTAGGATGTAGTGGGAGGACAAAACGGATCCGGTAGATGACGAGAAGCCGACGTAAATCGAGTCCCCAACGATGCTTGACAGGTTCACAATTGCAGAGAGCAGCGGACGGCGGGGCTTGGGGGCATTGATCGGTGATAACGTGACATCAAGCTGCATACTAACACCGTCATATTCGACTTGCACCAGCATCGGCTCACCACTTATGAGGCTGAGGTTCACGAAAGTGGAGGAACCAGTTGCCGGATAGTACCCTGCAGTGTGGGACTGATTGGAAATTAAGCCGTTGATGTCGATGCCGACGTGATTGCCGTCGATGTCCTTGAATTCGGAGCTCTGGATGGTATCGAGCTCGACGGCAATTACACGATTTGTAGCGTTGCCGTTGTTGGAGGTGTTGAAGAGGCCGAGGTACTGGCTGGCCAAGCCGCCCGCGAGGGACTGGTCGTGTGATGCAACGAAGGCAATACCATGCCCGCTTAAGCGGTTTGGGTACTCGGAGGTGATGGCGAAGACGAAGGAGGTGGAGAAGGAGTTGGGGCGTCCATGGGGATTGAGAGTGGGGAAGGGGATCGGGAAGAAGGCGTGGCCCTTGTGTTGGACCGTGTTGTTTGTGAGCATAAGAAGGCCGGACTGCGTGATCGTCGCGAGGTTGTCGAGGGTGAGATTGGCACCGACGAAGCCGTTGAAGAAGAAGTGGTCGTCTGCCGGAGCTGCAATTGTTAGGAGGAGAGTTGTGATGATGAGCTTCAGGTAGGTGGAGATGGAGGGAGGAGCCATTCTGTTTGATGCAAAGCAAAGCTGCTACTTATTTACATAAGGTCTTATGATGAAATAAACAAAATAAATATCATGATATTTATTTTAAGTTAAGAACTTTGTATATAGATACTTTTCCAAACGTTTGATATTATGAGGACGTCGTGTTCATCCTATTTACATTCATGCTTCTACACATACAAGTTACTGTTTATTAGAATTCATGCAAAATTCACGTTACTCCGAGAGATTGGTATATTTGGGATATCCAAAAATTCATGTAAATTGGTGGAAAAAATACATATAATATCCTTAGTATTATATTTTTCGCAATATATTCGGTATTTGACAGATTATTCCAATGCATACACGTTATTATTTTGTAATTTCTTTTGTCAACCATTTGCTTTTTTGTAATATCGAATGTAATACGAGCTTCTATTTGAAAATCCTATTAATATCTCTACATGTGAATAATATATACGAAACTCCGTGATTTCCACAGGAAAATACTAGTCGACAATGGCGTGTGATAGTTGACGATAGAGAGTAACTTTCAGGGACAATGCATGCAAAGCATCTGTCTCAATTATACATCGAGACTAAAAATAGAAATTTCTCGGCTGTTTCTGGAGACCAGCATTCACTTTGTTCAAAGATGGAAGAGTTCAAGATTGCGTGTGGTGGACCTTGACAAATTGCGAGAGGATCCTCCGCGGAACTGCAGTAACCGCATGAGTTGTTCAACTTTGATCGAGCATTTCGCACGAATTTGAACTTTTTGTGGGCCCTTATAGTGCGAATTCGTGTGAGCGGTTCACACGGTTAATGCAAAGACTGCAGTACTGCAGACGGGCCATGAGAAATTGTGGCTGGCATGAGACCTTTCACTAAAATAACGTCACTCGTCCCCATTATAATCACCGCAATAACTAAGAAAATGTGTAACCCGTCAATTTATAGCATATACTAAGCAGGAGAAACAGCGACATCTCATTAATGTATACCATTGATATTATCCTTTACCCTTAGATCATTTGCCTAGTCACTTTCTTGTCCGTTTGGCTTCTTTTTTTTGTAATGTCGATATCACTGTCCACCGCGTCCTCGTCTGACCCATTACAACAAATCAGGTATTTTTGATCAGTTGCTATATCATCCATTGTTAGATATATAGTAGCAAATATTATAAGTTATTAAATGATTTTTATATTAGAAATTAGCAACAAAAATCATATATATATTGCTACATCATTAGTAACACTCTATACAATAATGCTTATCTGCTGTTATATTTCAAAATTTTAGCTTTTTTTTTTGTAAATTTTAAAATATATTTTTGATATATAGATATATATTGACTCTATTCCTTTTTACTGTGAGTCAAGCTTTGAGTCCATCCCTTTTTATTTTGATTATGGATGAGTTGACTAGTCACATTCATGATGCGGTACATTGGTACATGTTATCCGCTCATGACATTATGGTGAATGATGAGACTAGAAATGGACTAATGAGAAGCATGAGATATGGAGATATGCCTTAGAGAATAAAGGATTTCCTATAAATAGTGTTAAGAATGAATGTATAGAATGCACTTTTGATGGAAGTAGAGGTGAAGGAATCGAGCTGAAGATTGGTGACGATAACATTTAGGAGAAATATTTTTTTAGATACTTGGAATCTATTTTGTAACATAATGGGAAAATCGATGGAGATGTTATCATAGAATAAATGCAGCTTGGCTAAAATGGAGAGGAGCCTCTACTATTCTATGTGATAATAAATCTCCTTTGAAAATCAAAGGAAAAGTATATAAAACAACTGTGAGACCTACTATGTTCTATGGACATGAATGTTGGCATGTTAACTATAAACATATATAGAGAATGACAGTAGCAGAAAAGAAAATGCATGCTAAGTCAGATGTGTAGTCGTACAGATAAAGATTGGACATGAAATGTTGTGATCAGAAGGAAAGCTGGTGTATCTTCGATGGAGGATAAGATGAGAGAAAGCCTCTTAAGATGGTTTGACCATTTGCAAAAGAGGTTGGTTGATGCACCAGTTAGAAGATGTGAGTTTGGGATGTTGAGCTGACTAAGAGAGGGCAAGGACAACTCAATAAATATTGGGAAAAGACTATCTGAAAGGATCTTAGATTTGAGGATATAAGCCCGAGAATAATTCAAGCTAGATCTAAATGGAGGCAAAGAATCCACGAGCCATCCCTTCTTAACGTGGGAAAAAGCTTTGTTGTTATTATTGTATAGATTGACTCTATTGAAATTGGATGGATAAGTCTCCACGATTGAATTGATTAACATACAGAAGTGTCTCTCATCCACATATAATAGAAAATCAGATAATTCTCAAAGATATGATACTTTCTCGATCATGGAAAGACATCGAATAGCTTGCCACCCTGGGCATGGGAGAAAACAAACCTTGAGAAATAAACATGGGATGACAATAAGTACAACAATAACAAAGTCTTTTTCCACATTAAGTAGGGTCGACTACATAGATTCTTTGCCTCCATTCAGATCTATTTTGGGTCGAGTTATATATAAAAAAACTATGATTCCCTGGTATAATATATCATTCCAACCCTTCTTGGACCTTCATCGCCCTCTTTTTAGCCTGCTCAACATTTCAAAACTCACATCTCCTAACTGGTGCATCACCCGACTTCCTTTGCAAATGGCCAAACCACCTTAAGCGGTTTTCTGGCATCTTATATATCCTCGATTGAAGCTATCAACTTTTCATCTCATTGCATCATTCCGAATCCGATCTTTTACATGTGTGTCCACAGATCTACCTTAGCATTTTCATTTATGCTACATAACATAATAAGGATGCTAAAATTAAATCCAATGTCGCCTAATTCGTTTAGATTCAATTCGACTTTGTTCAAAAATACTTGAATTCGTATAAATTCAAAACCCATTCACTACTCTGAATAGGAATTCAATTCACTTTCATATTCGAATATTCAAGCATAAATCATTTTCATTTTGAACTCGAAATGTTGATCAATGTGTAAGCATGCATACTATTTTTTATAGAAAACAATAAAACGTGGTATGGTATGCAATAATCTTCGATAATTAATTTATATTTGTCATTTTGTGACTAATCTATGTTCTATATATGATGCTCCACTTCAAGACCCTTGAGCCATTGTTTTCCACCTGCAGGTTATAGGTTGGAGTTGAACACCATCGAGCATTAGCCCTTCGTTCCGATCGTCTGAGATCGTTATCGCATCAGAAGAGCAGCATTTGTTGACTCCAATGGAAACGAAACCACTTGGAAATCGAAGTGCAACCTATATCATCGTTGCACGATCGAGAACACCATCATCGGAGATCCTCGCATCGAACTCGTGAACCAAAACCCCATACGAGGAGCAGCTTCAATTTGAATCGGCAATCAGAACACGATCACATGGAGCACAACAGCCATCTGGCAATCGATTCTTACCACCTGAAGCTGAAGGCGAGGATGCGAGATCTACCTGACGCGCACTTTGAGTAACCAAGCAATCACCTCTACCCGAGACGATAGTCTGGAGTTGAACCGCAACATCGACATATCCTCGAAGAGATTTGATATCTATAACCATTGGAGAAAAACACGAAACAACTCTATAGTCATCAGAAATCGAACGATGTCAGAAGCTCCGTCATTCGAGTTCTGGAAGCGACTTCCTGTCACTTGGAATAACATACGAGGAACCACCTGACTCTCAATACATCATCAGAGATCCTGGCATCGATCGCCTGGAGACTTGAGAAATTGGGGAAGAGCAACGACGGGCCTCAAATTGTATAGGAGCCGTTAATCGTCAATGAGAGAACACATATACCCGTCAATGAGGGAAAAGTGCAAAATACCCTTCGCCGGGGCATGTGTCGCGCGCGTGGGGATCTGGCGCGTATGGTCCTGATGCTGCGCTTCAATGCTGATCTGACGGCTCTGGATGTGTCAGGGACTTGCGGTCAGATTTGGCACGCCATGTCTGATCCAACGATCTAAAAAGCTGCTTGGTCAAGTTGTGCAGATGGACCAGCTTTGATCAGATGGTGGAAAGTTGGGCGGTGGTGGGCGGATCTGATCAAAACTGGGACTCCCTCTTCCGATCGAACAACAAAGGGGTGCACTGGAATTAAGAACTCTGCTCATACGACTTTCAGCCGGTCGTAAAGAGAGGTCCACGGACCCGATGAGGTCACTAAAGGGTCCTACATCTCCGTGAAGTCTCTCCACGTCGACCAGGATGCTCGGATGAAGGAGTTGATGGATGGGAAGTCAGCACGGTGGTGCTCCACCTGGAGCTGCTCTGCCACCAGTAATGGAGGCACAAATCACGCCTCCTCGCGCGTGGTGGGTACCTGCAAACAGTAATCGGACTCGGAGGCTTTGCTCCAGTCTGGTTATTGCATGGTATAAAGAAGAGAAGCGAGGTGGAATAAGGTTTGGGACTTCTGGCATAGACGGGGAAGAAGTCCAAGCCAAATCTTGCTCTGATGAGCGAGATTTGGATGATGAGATTGCGAAGGGAGATGGAGGATGAGTCGGAAGTTGATTGGAGCTGGTAGGTGTGTGTGACAGAGCTCCAACACAGTAGTCAGGGAAGAGGAACTGACGGCGGAGGAATGGGCGATATCAGAATGAAATGGACAATACGAGTAAGCTAAAGAGTACCTGGGAATGCTGATGTGCTCAACGACGCAAGGCGGAGGTGACCAACGGAGTAATGGCCTCAACTTCGCTGTGGCAGGTGATGACGCGAAATCCGTACGGTCGAGATAGGGAAAATAATATCAAAGTGTCGTCGTTCTCAACCACGGGATTCGGTCAACGAGAAAATAAATGAACCACTTAAAATAAGATAAATCAAACAAGAAATGCAAGCGGTTTTTCGCTATTCTTTTTACCTGGTATAGCGATCAGGGTCGAACACAAGGAGCACGATTTAAAAACTAAGTAGTCAGATTTCTAAAGCTAATTTTTTTAGTGGTTTTTGAATTTTTAATTTTTAAAAGAAGCACAAGAAAAGTGATAAAACAAGCAATCCATACTCTTTTTGTATTTTTTTCAAAATAAGTAAAAATATACAGAAAATTCAAGAGAAAATGTTTTTGAGTTTTATATGTTTTAAAATATTTTTTGACAATTTTTCAGATTTTTCTAATGTTTTTGTTATTTTCTAAAATGAAACAGTAGAAAATAAATAAAATGTACACAGTCAGAAGTATTTTGCAAATTAAAAATTCTTTAAGTGTCAAAATTCTTGAAATTTATTTTTAAGAGAAACTACAACGCAATATCTACAATAAGAGACTGAAATTATTATTTTTGGATTTTTCAAGAATTTTCTACAATTTTTATAAGATTTTTTTGTATTTTTTATTTTTTTTATTTTTTATATGGAAAAAGCACAAAAAATTGGACAGAAATTAAAACAAGTCAAAACACAGCTACAAGAATTTTTGTGGATTTTTAGGCACTTTTGTGAATTTTTATGAATTTTTAAAATATAAGCAAGGAAAAAGACAATGTTTTTTATTTTTTTAAATATATTAAACGACAACGAAAGTTGATGAAAACTTTATACAATGACAAGCACTATAGAAGGAGCATATGTGATTTTTTTCAGAATTTTTTGAGACATAAAAAACATTTATTCCATCAAACATATCAAGCAATTGGAGTTCTGGAAGCACAGGGACCTAATTGTAAATATTTATTGTTTCTGCACCAAATGAATAATAAAAACAAAAATTTTGGCTAAAGAGTGCAATTTACCCTTTTTTATTCAAGCCCTGGATGCACCTCTCTTTTTCGTTTCCAACCCAAAGAAAAGGCACAGGGGCTACCGCCGCCGCCCACCAAGGATGAGGGAGGTGCGGGCAGCGCACGGAGGGCCAAGGCAGATCGGAGAGGAGCGGGCGCCAGGAGATCGCGGCGGCGTGGGGTCGACGCCTGGAGGGGCGTCAGCGTGGGATGCTGGGGGTCGCCGACGCGTGGTGGGTCACGCGCGAGGAGGCGCGTGGGGCGGAGGAAGGCGGTTGCGCGCCGCCGCTGCGCGGTAGGAGGCGGGGGTGCTGGAGGACGACGCGCGGCTGGCGTGAAGGACGGAGCAGCGAGGCGGGCGCGGGACGGAGGCGCCGCTGGGCGGTGCACGCACAGCCGCTGGAGGAGATCTCGCCACGCGGAGCGGTGGCGCAACCGTGCAGGAGGACGCGGGACCTGGGGGTCGGGCGTGGTGCGATCTGGACGCCGGCGCGAGGCGGCGCGACCGGGCTCGATGGGGGCTGCCTGGTGCGGTGACGCCGCCCGCGCGACACGCGCGCGCGAGGAGGAAGATCGACGCCGGCGGCGGCTTGATGAAGGCGCGGGAGTGCGGGGGTGACGGCCCCTCCGTCTGGAATTTTTTTTGTTCTTTTTTTTATTTTTTTATGTTGTTTTGTAACCTGCAGGAAACATTAGTAAACAAAAAATATATTTTTTTTTATAATTTTTGTATTTTTTTTATTCTGCAAAATAAGTGTTAGGTAAAAATATATTTTTTTATTTTTATGATTTATTCCTGCAACTCCAATGTTAGAGAGAAAAGAAAAATTGAATTTTTTTATTCCTTTTTTACCTGCAAAACAATTGTTAGATATAAAAAGACAAAAATTTTATTGTTTTTTTACTTCTTCCTGCAAAAACAATTGTGAGAGAACAGGAAAGAATATTTTATTTTTTTTATTTATATACAAAAATGGATGTGTGAACGGGTTCGGATCCGCGAAATGGAAGATAGATCCGTGGACTCCGACCACCGTGCGTGGTCGGAGGTGTGTGGTTGCGTGAGGTAGAAAAAGAACTGTGGAGATCGCGAGATGAGATGAAAAGTCGGTCTCGAGGTGGAAAAGTGTGATGGAATTTTTGTAATCTAATTTCTAAAGATTAACTATTTCTAAGCTAAAATCTAAGCCTACGATTTACCTAGGAAAAACGACAAGTAAAAGTGGATCTCACCTTGGGGTTCGGACACGTCATGATGGCCTCGACGAAGCTCAGATCGCTGTCACCGACCGGATCAGAGGCTAGGACCCTCTTCAACAAGAAACCTCTCGGAAACCGGGCTCCTCTTCGTCAAAGATCGATCAAGTTTGAATGAGGGAGGAGGAGCCCATTAAAAAGAGAGAAAGAAATAAAAATGGAAACTATCCACAAATAAGGAAGGTGTTTATTGGGTTGATTAATAAAATAATTAAATTAATAAATAAATTCAATAATTAATTACGAAATTCGAAATAAATAAATTAAATAAATAAATTAATTAATTGAAAATTAATTGGCCACCTTAATGGTGGCCATTAAAGGTATGCAATCAAATCTAATATATATGGCATGTTATAAAATCAAATCAATCAAATAAAATCAAATAATTAAATAAAAAATTCGGAATTAATTTAAATTAATTAATTAATGTTAGGTAATTAATTTTTTTGATGGTTTTTATTTAAGGAAATTAGTGGTATACATATATTATATACATATAATATAATGTACATAGGTGCAAATAAGGAAATATTTTTTATACAAGATTTTTTTAATTAAATTTTCTTTTCTAATTTTTATTTTTATTGAAAACAATATTTATAATATATACATTATATAAATAAAAAATATAATATATACAATAAATATATGGGTAAACTGCACAATACACCTCAGAAAACCGACTTTTTAACCGTAACTCCAAATAATACGAAACTACAGCCATTTGAAAGATAATTTAATTTATAATATGGAAGTGAGTTTGGTTCGATTTGAGTTCGTATGGAGCCGGAATTGATGTTTCAATATTACTTTGCGGCTTTTTCTGGGTGTTATTATTTACAATTTATACATTTTTTTTTTATTTTACAAATATTTTTATTATTTACAATATAGTTTTTATTTACAACTTTTATTTACAAAAAGTAATTAGTTTGAGGTCAAATTATATACAAAAACATAATACAAGTTTTATACAAATATACATGAAAAATATGTACAAGACATTTTTTTTGGATTTTCTGACAGACAACCTTATCTCCCCCTACTTTATTCCTGGTCGATCAGGTCAAGTCTTGACCTTCTCTCGAGGTTTGGGTCAGTCTGTATTTATTGCATAAATACCTCCTTTTCTTTTTCTTTTCTTCTTTATTCTTTTATTTATGTACAAAAAGTGTTAAAAATGCATAATTAACAAAAGAATGTAAGATGATAATTTTATGGAATTAGTGGTATTTACAGGTATTTGACTAAGGAAATAATGCTAAAATAAAAGAATAAAGGCGATGAATCGTGGATTCATCATTCCCCTATACTTTACCTTTGCTAGTCCCTTAGCAAACACTTATTTGGAAAATAAGTGAAAATAAAAATAAAGAAAAGAAAAAGGAAAGAAGTTAGAACAATGTTGACTTTCAAACTTATCTTCATAAAAATGTAGTCTGGAGCTCTGCGGACCTTTGGATTATTGGTGTGTCGGAACCTTAATGGGACATGGAATTAAAACCTACCAGCCTCTAAGGGTTCGTTTGGTTGCAGGGTTGGGCAGGGTTGGGTTGGATTGGAGTACCCCTGTGAATAGTAAACTGTGAGGAGGATTGAGAGGGTTGGAAGGAGGGGTACCCCGGGTTGGGCCACCCAACCCCTGTCCAACCCTGCAACCAAACGGAGCCTAAGTTCCATAAGACTCCAATTCAGGTCTCCTCATAGTCAGATCAGAACAAGTCTACAGACACAAATTCTTATGACTATGAAATCTTACTTGTACGTGTAAGTGAAATATAGCTCATCATCTCAGAAGTAACAAAGATTCAGCCTCTCTCAGCAAGGTAACTCAAATAACCCGGGTTTGGCAACTCTTTCCTCGAGGAGCGGGGATATTCCCTTCTAAGTTCAAGTACAACCAGCTCAAGAAGAGGGGATGGAGAGAGAATGGATGGTAACCAGTGTAGTTATCTATCCTTGGATGCATGACCAGTGTAGCCATGTCACCTGCTGCAAGCTCACAAATATATGACTCTGAAGCTCTTATTTCTTTTTTTTACAGGCATTTTATTTTTCTTTCAGGCCTGTCCACTTTTGGAGATTTTGCATTTTTTTCTTTTCTTTTTTTTTTACAATATATAAGATGCAGCATGTACATAAGGAGTTTTTCCTCTTGAAGCCAGTAGACTATCCCTCTTTTGAAGCATTATTGCAACCCCACGGCTCCTATCTTTAGACCTCAACATCACTAGACTAGGTTGAGACGCACATCCCTCCCTAGAGGAGGATGAGAGGTTCCGCCTAGATGTACTACCCTCGTATGCTACCCCAAGCCAAAAGATTCTGCTCCCTCACTACCTCATCCATGAAGAGCTACGTGTAAAGTGCAGTGTCCAAGGTAAGCCACGATCTGAAAGAATCACGTGTGTCTTGTTAATTGTTCTACTTAGACTCATCAAGATGACATGTGAACATAGTCTTATGGACTCAAAGAATTAAGTCACTAGGACCTGAGAAGTCTTAATTCCAAATCTTATAAGGTTCCTCTGAAATTAAGTGGATTAAGGTCCAACTAAGCTCCATTCTTCAAATTTATTCCAGACTTAGTTTAATAGTCAAAAATCATCCTGAAAAATGCTCAGGCAAATGCAAGGAAAAGAAAACAAAATCTTTTTGTGAAATAATTTTCAAAATTTTGAAATTTTTATGAATTTTTAAAAAATGATGATGCATATGCAAAGTTTTTTATTGCAAAAAGTTAGTAATTATACAAATATATACAAGATTTTTTTTAGAAAAAGGGAAAAGATACATATTTACACAAGAGTGAGTTGGTTATTTTACAAGAATGAAATGCAAGGATTTACAAATTGAGTAATTTAAACAAGTATATACAGAGTTGACTTTTTTTTTTAATTTTTTACAAGTTTTTTTAAAGATTTTTTTGAGTATTTACACAATGTTTTAGCCATATTATTAAAAAATAATATATGAAAGTACGAGTTTGGCTAAAGTATATATACCATATATACGACCCCCCCTATACTTTAGCTCGAACTATGTCCTCATAGTGATCAAAGAGCTGGAAAGAAAGCAAAACTCGTGCTTGTATAGAAAAGTGAAAAGAATAGTAATACTACAACGACGAATAAAAGAATGAAACTCAATAAAAGTCGTGATCCCCTATACTTAGGATCAAGTAATCCTAAGTATAGCAGACTGTAACAAAGGGGAAAACCGAGGAGATGAATATACATATTCTACCTCCCCTATACTTTAGAGTAAAATATCCCTAAGTATAGGCAGCAAAACAGAGGTAAAAAGAATCAAACGAATAATCACAAGTCTTGACACCCCCCTATACTTAGGGTAAAGTACACCCTAAGAATGGAATGATCATGCGATGGAGATGGGTGGTAACAGAAAGAATGTATGATATGGACAGGATGGTATATACAGATTGTGAGTCGATCAGTGTTGAGGATGCCTCTCAGCAAGCGCTAGAGTTTACGCCCTAGCTGGACGCAAAATGCTGACAGCAGTATCGAGGTTCAGGACGGCATCTGTCAGGCGACTACCGTACTGTCATCGCAGTCTCAGCGGGAGAATAACGACGAGGTCCACCAGGAAATGATAACACCCAGATAATCAATCAGGAGGGTGTTTGCTACCTGGGTAAAGATATGGGCAGATGAAGTCAGGCTCCGGTAGCACAAAAGAAATCGTCGGCTCAAGATCTGTATGGAGTGAAAGGGCAGAGCCGAAGAAGTCGAACGTGGAGAATGAAGGATCTATCAGGGATCCTCCACTCAATCACCGTCTCGAATAGATATGGAAGATCATGATCAGAGCTCACTATAAAGGTTGATATCCGATGCATATAATGTAGACAAATCGTGAAATATCGAAACCTCAAGATCGAGTCATCCTCGCGAGGGTCGTCGAAGGGGAGGAGAAACATCAAAACTTCTATATCAGAAATATCTAAGATTACTCGGTCTCCTGTGATCCCGA